>VZTT01023276.1:0-10388 GCA_013400855.1 Buphagus erythrorhynchus
TCCTTGGCTGCTGCCAGGGGTCACAGCCCTGGAGCTCCTGCTGGGTAGGACGTGCCCCTGTTTGTGTTCCTGGGGTGGAAACCTCCAAAAACTGCCCCAGCCAGGACAACTGCCCCAGCCAGCTTCGTCCTGATCCGAGATTCCACGTCCACGCTACAAAATCCCTCCTGGTAAAGCAGAACCCAGGGTAAAGCAGTGAAAGTCATATATGCAGAACCATAAGAGCCAGATCAACATTTGCTTTTGTGTTCGAATGCATAGTTTTAGAGGAAAATGTACTGATTAAATCTGGAGCTCTGAAATAACACCTTTATTTTGTTTGTGGTTTTTTTTGTGTTGTTGTTTTTTTTTTTTTTTTATTTCAGTGCTTTTGTGTAGCTACTTCACAACTTGACAGCTACCTTCATGATATTTTTAATTAAAAGACATTAAGCACTTCAAAGGACAGCTAGCCACACCACCACTCTGCAGCTCCCTTTGTTCTGCTCCAGTAATTCCAGAAGCTGCCCACCACTGACACCTTCCTGGGGTGCAAGTGAGTGCTTACCTGAGAGCCTCCACGGAAGCAGAGGTTCTCCTCAAATTACTAAATTTAAGCTTTTGGTGATTTTTGGCTCTTCTGTTAGCTCCTGTTGGCACCAAAGGGGACAGCCTTCAGAAAGAATTAATTGTTGGGTCAAGAAACACAACTGCATCAACACAGGCATTTCACATTGTAACTCTCACTTTAGTTTTAGTCTTCAAAGAAAAGGGTTGATCCTCTTCACACAAAATGCACCTCTTTATTTATAAATTTGATTCACTCTCAAAATGAAGAACCATTTTCTACATTCCTCTTAAAGCTATCTTAATTTTAAATCTTTTTGACAATGTAGCCAGTCACCAGGAATTTAAGTTCTATATAGCAAATTCTGCAAATGGCAAATTGATTTTAGACTTGAAGTCCAAACTGCCCAGATATTTGATGCCCTCCTGCCATTCAGCCAACAGGATCAAAAAAGCCATTTATAGAATATTAACAATGATCATGGGGATAATAAGAATAATATCCCAATAATACTCTTTGCCCAAAGGTGAAGGAGGCAGTTAATGTACACCCAGGTGAGCTGCTCTGAGTCTTGCACTTGGACTTTTGTGCCACTTTTGGCAAGAAAAGTGAAGCCTGTATTTCAAACACTGCACTTCTTTACATGTTATATATATTTTCACCAGTAATAGTTTATTGAAATATAGGAATTAATTTCTGCCTTCCCATTCTGGCTGCAAAAAATCTCATAATTCCTAAACGACATTGTTGCTGCCCACTGCGTGCTAAAACCAGGTTAAGTGAGATTAGCACTGAAAACAGGTTAAAAATAGATTCCTACACCAGAGAGAGATGGATTTAAATGTTATATATTCTGAAGGAGGAGCAGGAGGAGAGGGGACTAAGAGGTCTCACAAGGGGGATTAGACTTTGCTACTTAATAAAATATTAAATGACAATCAATCAAACCAGAATATGAGGGAAGCAGAGTTTTGCAGAACTGCTCTTTTAGGATTCAAGTTACCCAAAATTTGCATTCCTTTCTGCATGCTTGGGAGACATATGTATGTTGGCTTTTTAATGATTAGAAATGGCTTTGATCTTGACTACTTGAAGGAACATGAAGATATAAATAGTGAGAGTGGATAAGATTAATCCCAGTAATGACAAACAGAACAAAAATCCAAGATAAGCTTTTCTGAGATTTTCAAATACACCTTAGGATGTTCAGTCCCAAGCTCGTGGCATTCCTACAGGAATGATCTATGGAAAAGGTCAGGAACACACCATGTTCAGGGCCCCAAAACACCACCAGTGCCAGTTTATAAAAGGTAAGAAAGTAGAAAATCAGAAAAATCAGCTTTCTGCTTGAGTGGCTGCCACTTTCCTTAGAGATGGACTAGTGAGCAAAAAAACATCCTTCCTACTGCGACACCACTGCCAAAATACCAAAAAATATGGCCTGACCAGGTATGATAATGAAAATAACCCATTGATAAAAGCAAATCAGGATGTAACAAGTGCCCAATGGCCAGGGTTTGATGGGTATTTGTGAGGTGTGAATGTGGAACTCTTATCCGAGGAATTTTTATCCAGACAGGTTAAAAAGTGGCCCTAAATTGTCACTAAGATGATGAAATTTTCTGCATCTGTGTGAGAGGGCAATAAAATGAGATGAGAGGAGAAGCTGTTACAATTAAAAGAGGAAATTTTTAAAGACAAAATGCAAAAAAAAACCCACGAAAACTCCACAAGACAACACTTTTACTGGATCTTGAGATCTCATCTCCTCAGTGCAAGAACCCAGAGCTCCAGAAAATGCCTGGCCCAAAGTGATAACTTGCAAAGTCCCGTTGTCTTGGGAGAACATTGCTGAAACCTGAGCTCTCAGCTCCTCAGGGACATAACATATGCAAAATATAAAATAATATAAAATAAAATATAGCTGTGTGCATATACAAATATGCAATATGACCTAAATCCTCAACCAACTTCTTTTCAACAGCAGCTTTAATCATGTAATTGATTCCTTCCTGAAACTGTAGTAAATTAAATGGTATATCAGAATTAAAGGAAAAAGAATGGACCAAATGCTCCAACAATTAAAGTAAAACGTTAGAGAATTCTGCTGCATTTTTCAGTATTCATTTGACTGAAGGACAAATTCTCCTTCCTTCCCTTACAAGTTACCCTATTCTTTTTCATGGATTCTTTGTATTCAAGGGCTATTCAACTAAGAGAAAATTAACCTGCAGGCTAAGTACAGTATGGCAACAAAAGAGAATTAACTTATCAGTGAAAAAAATTAAAAGCTCTTATTTCACTCAAAACTGCCAAGTCATGGAGAAAGACAATATAATGCCATAGTGAATATTTTTAGTAGTTTCACAGCAAAACACATGAAGATGAAATATTAATTAGTTACTTTACCTTCCCTCCTTTCTACTTGATTCTTTTAATGTATTCCCACACCAATGTCTTGAATTTTAAAGAGAAATATAAAACCATGAAGCCTACACCTCACTCCTCATAAGCTGATGAATGTATAGACTAAAACAATTTAATTTCTTAAAATAAAATAAATAATTATTTGGATCATTCCCATGCAAGCTATTTGTTAGAAAAGTACTTTCACTAATTTCAGTTTGAAAGGAATATTACACAAAATAGCTGTACTGGGTTTTGTTACCCAGGGAATTCTGTATTTCACTGATATCTTTCAGTACTAACCATGTTTGTACTCGATGCAGGAGCACAAACACTTCATTAAGTTATTTGTGCAATCTTTAGATATCTTCAACAAATTATAAAGCTTTGATCTTATGGAAAGCACAACAGATAGGCAAATAAGATGCTAATATTATGGGATTGTTATTTTCAAACCATTTGAGAAAACTTCCACCCACCCAAGTGCAGACACATTAGAGAATGCTGTATCTACAAAATTAGAGTTCAGCATCCCATTGAGAAGATGCTGGAATATAAATTCCTCTGGTTTACTCCTAAATTCCTCTAAAGACCAAGTAATACTTTTAAATTCTGCTCTAACAGCTTCTTTTACTTGGGCAAATGAGAGGAAGATTTGTCCTCAGTACGATGCATCACTAACTTTCTCCTTGTTATTGAAATTGTCTTCCCAAGTACCTCCCTGACTACATTTGGAACAGGAGAGCCATTTGGTAATAAAACTGAGAAACACAAACAAAATCGAAGCTCCAAACCAAACAAGTATGCAAAACAGAAAACTGAAGGGCCAGCAGAACAAACAGACAAACAAACAATTCCAGCAGCTTTGTTTGAGCAGCTCTTTACTTGGATCAACCCCTGGAAACATCTGGAAGCTCCAACACAGGCAGAGCTTGGCCCAGCAGTCCCTAACCCTGTGAGGAACTCTCTGATGCACATCCCAAGCATTTCCCCCAGCCCAGCTCCCAAACTCATCAGTTCTCCTGGCTTTCACATGATATTCCTCATCCATCTGGAGCTGTCTCCACAAAGCCCAAAGGAAGTTTTGCAACATTATAAAGGGTAATTAAAAATGTTCTCCCAAACAGGGATCCCTTCAGGGAGCAGGATGAGGGAGAGACTTGGCTGTGTGATGTGTTCATAGGCAGAATTATCACCAGCACTGAGATTCAGCCAGCACAGGCACTGCCAATGCCTAACAGTAATTAAAAAAAAACTTCTAATAAGATATACATCATTTACCAGAGGAACACACGAGTTTGCTGGCCCACAGATGGACCTGATGAATTCTCTAAACCTAAGTGAGTGGACAGGGGTGTACCTGGGTGGTGTTGGAACATCCTGTGACTGTGGGATAAAACCTGACAGAAAAAGAAAACCCAAACCCTGCATTTAAGTGAGACGATGGCATATATGTGCAATTTGCCTGCTGGAAATTTTGAGTAAATTTAAAAAGAACACTGAAATAAGTGAATTTATAAAGCAAGCCTAACAAAGGAAAAACAAAGCTACCAGCATCCTCTCCCCACAAAAAAAAAAAAACAAAAAACCCCTCCAAACAAGAGATGATATAAACTCAATCATTTTTTTATCTGAGGAAATGTGCTCTCACCCTGTTCAGGGCACAGCAGAGTGATTTTAGCCTGACAGCTGACAATGCATGGTACTCACCTGGCCTGCTCTCAGCCTGGCAAAAAGCCCTGCCTGCCTCCTGCAGATACGTGCCTGGCCTGAGACTTAAAATTCCCCCACTGCATTTTACAGCTTCAAAGATACAAAAATATAATCTTTGACAATTAGAGATTAACTCTGCTGCTCGTGGAAGGAGAGGTCATGGCATGAAGGGTACAAACAAGGCACAAATTATGCACATGGTGGCTCTCTAACATTATAAGAAAGCTTCAAAATTATGTATTTATATATCTCCTTGTTTGTACTCCTTGGGCTCAGGATTTCAACTATCTTTTGCAATTAAATCTATCAAACTTCAAGCTCCCAATTAAAAATTTTCAAATGCATTATGCTCCAGGGTGTCTGAAATTAAAAACCACTTTACATGTTTGTCAAGTTCTCTTGTAATTTTTCCAGTGTTGCTCTTTCTACTGTGATAAGTGCTGCCAACCCCTTTCCATTTATGCACCACGACAGAAGAGAAAATAAACAAAACTCCTTCAAGACAGCTCATGGTGAATGATGAGGTTTTGTTTCAGGCTGCTCTCACCCTTCCCAGACATCAGTTCTCAGCTTGTTCCTTTGGAGGAATCAGAGGATGTCTCCATGTGGCCCTTCCTGCTACACTCCAGGAGAGAAAAGCTGGAAGCAGGAATTAAATAATTTCAATTTTCTTTTATTCCACATTCTTTAGTAGAGAATTGCTTTAAAATGGTGCTGGCCTGAAAAAAGTGCTCATTACAGGGTCTTGATCCCTGTGTTTTCCTTGAGCATAAGGATACAGCCAGTTGCTAATTTTTCCTAAGCAGATGTGGAAGAAAAGAAAACACAACTAATTCTAAAAGCTGAGAAGTCACTAAACTATTACAGTTTGTTTCTTCAACAAACTCTTCTTCTGGGTCTGAATGGCTCCTACAGGATGGTCCAAGTAAATATGTCTGTAGATAAACATGTTTATTTCTGCTATGTTACTAGAGTATTCCTAAATATACTCTTTCATGGGGATTTTGTGGCACGTGTCTTGCCATGGAGATGGAAACAAGCTTTGGGTCCTGTGCTCCCCATCTCTCACAACTGATCAGCAGAAGAGAGAACCTGAAAATAATGGAAAATAATGGGGTTTCTTAAAGAAGGCTATGGAAGAAGACATGATTCTCAATTCATATGAGAATAAATTCACAAAAAAAAAAAAAAAGTGACCAATATTGTTTATCCACCAGTGGACACTGAATGAAAAAGTTTCAGTGGGAGGTGCTGAACAACTGGATTGGAACTGCAGGAGCTGCAATTCCCTTTCTCCCTCCAGTGGCTTCATTCACCTCTAGAGAAAGATGAAAAGACTTCAAATCCAAAACCACTGAGGATGAGAGGGACAGAAAATGATCCAGCTTAAGTCTTCCTTTGCCATGGAGCAACTCTGTAGGTAACACTTTTAATTAACTGATTCCATTTCTGTTACCTTCAATGACTATTTAACAGGAAAAGACAGAGACTACACAGGACCCCAAACTGGCATTTCCCTGTAAACACAAAATATTGTGTATTTAGGAGACAAATAGCAGTTAAAATAGAAATATGAATGCAGTTCATATGAAAATAGTGCAGTATAAGTAGAAGTCACATAGTGAGCATAAAAGGGATATGCAGAGCCTTAATTATGAATTACACTCGAGTTGTACAATGCTAGAGGCAGATTAGAATTCTCTATTTTTCTCTATCCATCAATTTTATAAAGGACATTTTCCCCCCCCCAACACAAGTTACATTTTGCCAGCAATGCTGACGATGTGTCTGTCGTGTTTTGCTTACTTGGTTTTGCAAAATATCCTGTTTTGATATTACATTCCTACCACACGCCCTTAGAAATTAAAACATGCTCAGAGAGAATACTAAATACATTTTCAGCTATCTGGGCATGACTTTTCCTAGTGAGGATGCAACTGGAAGGGGTGACAGGAGGAAATGACCTGTCAGTTGCCAGAAAAGAACTTTAAACCGAGTCATGCACTTGCTGTGTTTATTATGACAGGTCACTTGTTCCTTTGGGTTTGAGGGACGTGTTGTTTTTTTTTTCCTACCACCAAGATACACAACTTTTATTTTAATATTATTAGACTGCATAACAGAGTGGCCTCTCACTAGTAAGGGAATTCATTTCCTGAATGCAAACTAGATTGCAGAAGAGGTTAATCAGCAGAATAGAGAATTAGTCATTTCATGTAGGCTATGAATTTAACAACATGCACTTGTTTTTCCTTTTGGCTCTTATCCAGTTACTCTTCTTTGTACGTAAAGCTTTGGTCCCCAGCACACCAGTGAATTGTTGGAAAAAGCACAAAATGTTCTGAAACCTCATAAAAAGAGAGAACAGCAGCAACAATTAGAACACACTTACTGAACAATCTCCTGTAGGCCTATTCCTCATAGAAACCAGGTTTATTTCACTTCTAGCATGGCTCAAACACAAAATGACTGATTACTGCATTAAAGGCTGTCCAAAGCACATATTTTGGCCAGCTAATCCAAGACAACCCACTCTACATTTTTACCTGATTTATTAAAGAAATATGGGTATTGGTCTAGTACCGATATCCAACTGTGACAGACAAAACTCTCTAACAGTTTATATTAGAAAGTGAATGTTTATTGCAATGTTGGGAAGCATGCAGGATAGCTCCCAAACACACACTGCACCTTTCAGGTGATCACAGAGTCCTTTTATCCATACAAGTATTGAATACCCAAAATACAAATACATATTCATAATTTTGGTCCAGCCCATTCCTCGCTCCGTGTGCTAATCATTTCAAAAGCTATTAAGCATTTATAGTTTGCTCCTTGAAATGGGTCGGTGGTCCCTTTCATGGGGAGGGGTCCCAAAATGAGGAAGTAAATGAAGTCTTCCTCATTCTGACCTTTCTACCTTTTCAATGCACATATGACAAATGAACTCTTGGTAGAACTCCCATTCCCTATCTTCAATTGGTTTTGGAACAGAGGAGGCCCACAATTGTTTTATGTTCCTAAAGCTATTTGACAGTTTCTATATTCTTCATTATAAACCCAGCTAACCAAACATTGTGTTGACAAGCAATCAATTATTAGTTAACTACTAACTCTTAGCTTCATCGAGGCCTACTCATTTATTTTAATTAACTCTAGTAAGGCTTATCTCTAACTAAAATCTTAGCTCCTCTAAAATCTCTAAATTCCTTAAAGTTTATTTTTCAATCAATATTCTATTGCATGATGAGAAGTCAGCATCTCTCTGTTTTCTCACTGAAATTAGGTTAAATCTCTGTGATTTTGATGAGAGCAACTCTGATGTTTAGGATTAAATTCTGTAAAACCGAGTCACACCAAGCAATGGGGGAAGTTTCCCTTTCTCCAGGAGGCAGCTCACCCTCACCCCAGACTGGAGAGGGATGAGTGGAGCACCAGTCTGCACTGGGGCACATCCTGAGAGAGCTGAACTGGACTCCAGGAGAAGAAAAATTCCTCCAGCACTTCTCTGCTTCCCCAGGAAAGGCAGAGAAACAACACAGCAACACATGTCTGGGGGCCTCCACATGCTGTGCATCCAGAAGCACAAAGGAACAAACACTTCCCTCTCTCTTTAAAAAGATCCAAACAATTTCCTTTTATTCCAGGCAGCTGAGGAGTGTTAGAACTAAACCAACAGCTTTTTAAAACTCTAAATGCACTAGAGAACACTGGGGAACTGAAAAGCATCATACCCTTGAAGAAGGGAAAATACAATATAAATCCAAATCTTAGGAGCAAGGGAACATCATCAAGATGATGCTTTCTATTTTAACCTAGGTACAAGCAAATTCTCTCATTTATAACACAGAAACACTGAAATACAGTTTTTTGAAATGCTGATTTAATTCCAACTATCCACAGTTTTTAAATCTCATCTCTTCAGCTGCTGATTTGGGATTTCAGCACTGCAGAGCAGCCAAGTTCAGGCAAACAAGAGAACAAATGCTTTCAAGACTTCCTGTTCTGCTTGACTTGCTCACTTGGAGAAAATTCAAACCAATAAAAGAGAACAAAGGGGTACTTTTTTTCCCAGGCTATAGTTTCTCTGTTTGACTGATTCCTGACCATCCTATTAAGAAATCTTCCAAGCTTACCAGCAAATGCAATAAACACTACTACTTCAGCAATTTGTTCTACAAACTTCTGGCCTTAAAAGTTTGTCAGTAATCTCTGGGTTGGTGAAATACTTCCAAGTTTTTTTTCATTTCACATTCTTTGGTGGAGAATTGCTTAAAGATGGTGCTGGCCTGCAATGATTGTTCATCACTGTTTCATCTGCTTGTATTTGTGGTTTCCTTGAGCATCCAGCTCAACCCTTACCAGGTTTCTGTCAATCCTCCCTCTGAAATCTTCTGCTGAGAGTTTTCACCTCAGTGCAAACCCCAGAAGCAGCACTTGTTTCAGGCAGGATTTCAGGGTGGTCCATGCTTTAAGGAACAAAAGATGGTGTTCCACTCAGGCACAATGATTTGGTCACAGATATATTTCACAAAATGCTTCTCTAATGGTTGTAGGAAGATTTCTCTGTAAGAGCACATTCTTCTCTAGGCTCCTGGAATTTAGGAACACCTACCTGTGGCTATCCTGTAAGCAGAGGCATTTCCCATGTGCTGCTTGATATTCCCAGAATTTTGTAGGTTTATTGTCAGGAATGAGATGCTAAAGGTCCCCCTCCATGGGACCTACAAGCAAATATGTTAACTAATCTCATTTAAATAAATTAATACTAAGCACTTAGGTGAAATTCCTCTGTACAGTTAAACCACAGAAGAGGATGTTTGGTGCTACCCCTGAAGGACAGCAGCCAGGGAGAAGCCTGGAGCTAACAGGGGCAATTCCTACAAAATTCCAAAGGTGCAGGTAGAGACAGAAGCAGCTCTGGGGACAGCTCTGCACCTCTGACAGCAGCACAGCCCTGTGTCCTCCCAGAAAAGCTGCAGGAGGAATGCTGCTGCTGCTTATTTTGCTCCTGCCACTCTTCAAGGAAGGAGAAAACATCCCATTCCTTTAGAAAGAAATGAATTGCAGTTGGAAAATCCCCCAGCTTGCTGTCACTATTGCTCAGCCCAACAACCAGCAGCTTACAGGAGCAGACAGGAATGTCCCTGTCTGAGACTGCCCTGAGCCCCAGGGGCTTCCAGGACCCAGGAACTTGTGACTTCCAGCAGGTTTTCTCATCGAGGGGAACAAATCTCCTTGCTGCAACTACTCATCTTAAAGAGCTTGCAGGAGTTCTGGTTTCCAGGCTAAAAAAAAAAAGTGACATTTGACAAGTTATTCCTCAGCGAAGCATAGCTGGCAGGGTTAGTGGGTCACTGGTGAGCTTGTTCCCTAATTGCACAGGGGACAAGGTTTGTGCTTCTGGAATGACAAACTCGCCAGCCTGTCCAACATGATCCTTTTCTTTAGGATATAGCTCTGCCCTAAAGAGAGCACCAGTAAAACACAGAACCTGATACACAGGAATCCTGAGGCACTGGGTAGATTAAACTGACCTATTTGTTTTTCAAACCTGCATCATTTTTTATCAGTGAAATGTGTGAAAGGTAAATCCATCCATGGAAAATTATTTCACTTGCTTTTTGGACAGAAATAAGGTCTTTCAGCATAAAATAATTTTGCTAAATAGAATTTTTTGGGGTTTTTTTTGTTTGTTTGTTTTGGTTTGGTTTTTTTTTTT
>VZTT01023276.1:20914-33202 GCA_013400855.1 Buphagus erythrorhynchus
ATAACATATATGATATATTATTATACTGTGATTTACAGTAACCACAACAACAGGAAGCTTTTAGCAGAGCACACAGAATTGTTTTATCCTGGAGAGAAAGCAGCACATCCTGTAGAGCAGTCTGAGTCCCTGCTCTCCCTGCACAGTGTAGGAGTGGAATTTAACTGAGCCCCTTCCCAGCCCCAGCCCCTCCTGGATCTCAAACTGCTTCGTGGTCCCTTCCCAGCAGCTCTGACACCTCCTGAGAGCAGGCAGCCACTGGCACTACCTAGTAATCTCCTAAATTGCCATTTTTCTGTTTCAACTATCTCTACTGTACATCTTCTGGAGAGAAAACTACCATATGAAGTGCTTCTGAAGTAAAGAAATTCACTTCAGAGCGTTTGGAGGTGTTTTTCTCCTCCTATTTTTTTCCTTAAACTCGTGGCTCTAAAAACCACTGACAGTTTTGATGGAAGAGGTTGCTGCCAGCAAGAAAGCAGATGCAAAACTGAGGAAAACGTGTGAAATATTGAGAAGAGTAAATCAGTGCTTCAGTGTCAGAGTCACTATTTCATTATTCAGATGCAGTAGGCTGAGCAAAAAAGATGAAACATGTCAAAAGTAAGAACGAGGTTAGGATTGAAGTTCACTGAGAAACCTCGGCATCCAAAGCTTCTGCTTTGTAATATTTATAATTATTCCCCAAAATCCTTGTGCTCCTCTGACTCATATCGTTTTTGATCAGCATACCAAAGCATTTTACTGCAGCATTTGTTTCACTGCACTCGAATTTCACCCAGCTCTACTGAATTTCACCACTGTGAAGCTAAAGCTGCACTGCAATGAATCAAGCCCAACACAACTGCTGCTGTAAAGGACAGAAAAGATGATGCTGAGAGAATGTAACAGGTTTGGGAAAGTTGGAGGGAACCAAAATCCTTTTAGAAAAACATCTGAAATACCTTGGCTGCAGCAGGATTGGATTTACTGCCTGGATTTACAAATCAGACCCCACAAGGTGAATGTGGTTACAGATGGGTGATTATTAGTTTTATAGGAGAGGATGTGTATTCCTATGTTTATTTGTTTATTCCCATTCTCTCTCTCTTTATTTTTTTTTTTTTAACAATATTATCATTACTTGCCTCATGACAGAAATAATCTACAGAAGACCAAATGAAGGCTAATTTAAGGACAAAACCACCACCACAATCCTTCACTAGACCACAGAGTGAAGCCTGGCTGAGCTCAGCACCACCTTAGTCACACTGTGCCAGAGCAAGGTTCATTTTTGTTCCATTCATTTTAACCCAACATCCTTCACTTTGCTGTTTCCAGCAAGTAATTCTTCAGAGAGGGGAAAAAAACCCAAAAACCTAATAATAAAAATATTTTAAAAGCATAATTGATTTGGTTTTAAACATCAAGATTTTCGTACAAACTGCCAGAAAACAACAACAACAACAAAATTTATTTGTTTACTTAGCCAATAACCTTAACCTTTATTAGACATCATGGCAGAAACACCTCAAAGAACTGAGCCACATTTGCAAGAAAAAAATCGGTTTCAGCAATTTGCTTTTCCAATTTTTTTTTTTTTTTTTTTTTTTTTTTTTCTTTTTGGTCTCTACAGTACTANGGGATTCTCAGGAATATTCCTCCCTCTCTCACCTTTCCAAAAAGGGAACAATGGGATCATGAAGAGCCAGCCCAGAGATGATCATTACTTACCAGACATAACAGCTGCTAATGACTGATTTCTACCCACACATTTTTCTTAAATAAGTGCCAAGTACCATCATCTGTAATTATTGTAACTTTTTCCACTTTTTGCCTGTTATCCAACCAACCCATTGAAAATCCTGTAGTTTTTGAACAATGCCTTCTCCAGCCTTAGTGGCAAAGTCTGCACCAATCAATACATTTTATCTATGGAGCTAAATGCATTCCCAGGAATCTCTGAGTGCAGAGGTGAGACAGCAGCTGGAACTGAAAGTTCTTCTGGCTACTTTTCCTCCCCCAAATAAGCCTTGGTTATCCTGAAAGATTTCCAGCCTGATAGTAACCTCTCAACCTCACAGGGTTGCACACTGTTTATTTCTCATGAATTAATGGTTTAGAACTGATATTGTTCATTGCAGTTTTCCAATCCTCACTCTAGACAAAAGAGAGGCATTTATCATTTCCAGGAACAGAGGTTTTTATGCCAATTTTGAAGGGAAGGCCCAGTGCCATCCTCAAACAAGTAAAGACTAGTGTACAGAGGAAGGGAAGATGAAGGCAGGCTTACAAGGGACATAAAAAAGACATTTTTAAAAGCATTTTCTCTTTCCCCTTGATCAATTTCTTTTCTCAAGGTGCTTTTTAACAATGAGGCAGGGCAGCGTATTTGGCTCTGTCAAAACCAACATTCCCTCAATGTCACTTGAAGAAATAATGATTTTCTACAGGAGAAATCCTGTAGAAAGGACTCGACAGATAGTCCAGCAGATGCATTTGTCAAGGGGGACAGACAGGCCTGCAGTTTTATATCAATTTTCAGAGGGCAGCTTTATACCATGAGAACCAGGAATGCAACAGCTCAGCTTAAAATTCGACGTCTTGTCCTAAGCAGGTGAAAGTAGCAAGATTTTGGAAAGAAGAACAAAACGGGGAGGGGAAAGAGAAGAACCAGTAATGAAAATATCCAGGCTGGGAGGGTTTAACAAAATTGATAAGAGCTGAAAAGCTGCTAGGAAACCTTCTCTGAGAAAACATTGCTTTTTCTGTTCAAAGCCTCTCTGCTGCCTGGGCGTCCCGGGCGATGCCCCTGGGTTCACCTGGCACAGGGGAAGGAGGAAAGAGCTTTAACAGCAGCACCAGCTCCTCCAGGAGGGAGAACACCTCCCTTCCTGCTGACCCTCCGTGCTCACCTCCTCCCACAGCCTTTTTTCCACGGAATCATCACAAGGAGAGGCAGCCTGGCTCCCTGCCCTCCCTCCTGGGCAGCTCTGGGGGCACAGGTGAGCGTGCTGAGGAGGAGATTCCAGAACTTTCCCTGTGCTTCTACAGCTTCCAACTCCAGCAGCCCCTTCCACCACAACCAAAGCACGGGTGGATGAAGCAGGATTTGTCCCTGGAGCAAGGCTGGCTGTCACTGCTGGGTGTCCTCTCCTGCCCAGGGAAGGTGTTTCCAAGGCAGGGAATTGTTCCCTGGCAGCGTGCCCAGCTGTGCGAACAGCTGGACCCAACCTGCAGCAGCAAAGATGAGTTTGGAGACACAGAGGGACATCAGAGCCCAGCCCAGCCCCCGGGAAGGGAAATCCAGGCAAGGCAGGAGCTCTGCTTTCCAGGGATGCTCCAGCTGCTCTCTTCTCTCTGCTTGTCCTCACCCAAACCACGATGGATTTCCCTCAAACAGAGCGGTTGGAAGTCAGACTGAAACCAGGCATTGCCTTGGCTTTGGGGATAACTGTGTGAGGAGCAGATTCCTCTGCAGCAGACAGTGAAAAACATCATTTCAGTGGTTTTATTTATGTCAAATTTAAGATTATTTAAATATGTAAATCTTCAGGGGGTGAGTAGGGCTGGCACACTTGCAGAAAACACACAGGGGTTGAGGAAATTTTTTCTGCCTGACTAAGGAGTTCCAAAAGCTGCTCTAGAGGTGGGGTGTCCCTATTTTTTCATGAAGATGTTGAGAAATCTGTCTTATATTTTTGGAGTGTTTTAGTCTTTAGTATATGACCAGATTAAACATTGGGTGGATATTGGGTTGTATTGGGCTTATTGTCTGTAGATGCTGCAAACAATTTCACAAATGCCCTCATGATTCTTGCTGGAGGCAAAACATTCATTTTCTGCTGCTTAAAAGTAATGATTCTTTTATTATTTCTTTTTTACAACAATTTAGAAAAAATACTAAAAAGAATGTTTCTAGTATAATATTTTATAGAGGGGAAAATTCAGTGAAACTCACTCCAGACCTCATTCCATTAAAGTCAAGCTATGCCAGGCACTTGGCCACCACGGATTGCAAGTTCTAATAAAATCTAACAAAATCTATTGAGATTTTGATTATTAGAAAAGTGTTCAATGCACAAAATTCCCTACACAGAAATATGTAAAAGATTCCAATTTACACTATGCTGTCTTAACACTTAATTAATATTTTTGCTCTAATTAACATTTACTGAGTACCCTATTTATGATTTTTTTTTTTTCCAAGAGATATCCCCTTTCCTCTCCATCTCTGAAGTATCAAACACTGATATGGAATATCAGCTTTCTGAACACTTGGATAAAAAAAATATTATTAGCTGTATTTTGCCCAACATAACCCCCCAAAGTCAGTTTCATAGGGATTTTACCCACCTATATTTTCCATTTAACAAGGAGCTTTCATGCCCTGAGACTCTAAAGGATTATCAACTGAAAGAAGGGTAAAAGCTGGAATATACAGGAGTCTGTCATGGGACAACCCACAGTAACCCCGAGTGGTGTTTTCCTTTTTGGGCACAACAAAATTAAAAGTATGTTTTGGAAACATTGCTTTCCCCACACCCCTGTCCTTATTAAAACAAACAAATATTCACAGTATTGAGAACACTGTAATGGAAAGTCATGCTCTGACTGCTCCAGAGGTGTAAATCAATAAACTCATTGAACTGATAGGAACAATTCAGTATTAAGTGAAAAATCCTGAGAGCAGAGGTACCAATGTAAATCTGTGATAACAGCAGTGATTTATATTGCTCGTATCTGTCCTTATTACTTTCACTTTGAGAATATCTTTAGTTTTCCAGAGCAGAGGGATCCCAGTTTGACCCTGCCCAGGACAGAACGAGCCCATTAAAGGAACAATTCCCAGTGAATGGATTGGGCTGGACTGGTGCCACCCCTGTGGAATGCACAGCCCAAGGAAACCACCAATAATTCTGTTTTTAGAGGCAGAACAAAAGACAAACAAGGAGTTTAACTGTAGTTCCCAAGTTATTTGTGACTGAGGTGCACCTGAAATGTTGGTAATTAGTGAAAGAATTTGTTCTTTATAGGGCTCTTAAAAATCCCATTAAGTCTGTATTTACTTAGCATTTTCTCTAATTGCCTTATTGGAAAATCAGGCAGCAGGAACTTCAAAAGAAGTAATAGCAGAATAAAAGCCCATTTCCCATTCTAGTGCCACAAGAAGAAGGGGCTGAATCCCAGGGAGCCCAAATTAAAACTGGACAGACCTAGTGACATGCATTCCAGGTTCCACCATAGAACACGGGTCCAGAATAAATTCATTACCACATTCCTTCCAAACAGAGCTGTTAACTGCAGACAGCACAATCTAACAACAACTATTGCTTCAGAATTTTGAAACTATGAAAGCATTGATGGATTTCAATGCCCTCTGTGTGGTTCAGTGAAATAAGAAGCAATAGATTTGAGCCTGTACAATTTAAAGCAAGCAGGCACAGATTCACAGCTCTCCTTGATGTAAAACCATAAAGTCACCCAGAAGTATTCGAAAAAATGCAGGACTGTAACTTCAGACCAAAGCAGAGTAATCCACTTTTCAAAGTTCCCTGATAAGAGCTGCAGCCTTTTGAATTTGCCTTGAGTTCCAGTTTGAAGATCTACAAAAATATATCTATCTCTAAAGGACTCTACTCAAGAAATGTCAAACGTAAACAGACTTTGAAGGAGTTAAACAACTGTTTCCAGAGCAGCAGTGATCAATTTTGAAGCTTATTTGTTGTTTTATTTTGATTTAACAGCGCAGGAAGGAGACCTCAGCCCAGAGCAATGCCATGCAGTGAGAGGTGCAGGGATATTGGATATTGCTGGTACCAGCATGAATTCTGGGGTGATGGATGCACAGAAAGCCTTTTGCAGCTGGATTCCTCTCCATGTGTGGGAATTCATGGAGTGGATGTCCTGAGAGCTGTGTCCCACCTCTGCCTGGCACCACAGCCAGGTATTGTACAGGTAGGGAAAGAGGCAGCTTCTATAAGGGGGGACCAAAGGGGAATAAATAAATAAATATATTGAAAGAGTTGCTTTTATTTAAAAAGCAGCAGGACACGGGAAAAATAGGCCTTTAAAGAAGAACCTTTCATCTTACAGTGCAGCCTTAGAAGATAAAAATGCCTCCCAATTTTCATATATGAATATCTAAACTCAATCTGCAGACAAAAAAACTTGAAACAAGAGTGCCCTGGTTTCCCAATATACCAAACACTTTCAATTCTTTTGCTCTCTCTTATTTTTTGTGTCATGCTGGTTTCTCAGGTGTCTCTGAAGTGCATGCTGCAAGTTTGTTGTGTGCAGGGCTCAAACCCACCAGCAGCCAGGCAGCTGGGGCTGGGTGCTGGCTGAAGGATGGCTGCTGCACACAGAATTTTATCCAGGACTTGCTGTTGTACTGGCTGAACTGGAACGTCTCTGGCAAAGTCATCTAAATCATAAAATTCAGAATGGTGCCCTATTTACACCTGTACATTACTGATTAAAAGTGGAATACAGCATTTCATTTAAATAATACATTTAGATGAAAAAAATCAGGACTCCACAATGGAAAATTGTTGTCCTTAAATGCAGCCTAAAGCAAACTGATGGCTGATAGAGAAGTGAATATTTTGCCTTTTTTTTTTTTAATGAGACAAAATAAATTCTGCTGTTCCCAATGTCAGTAAAATTTGCTAATACCCATCTAATCGATGTCAGAAAACCCATCAAGTCCCCATATATTAACAGAGTCAGCTGTGGTAACTATGGCACTGCTCTATTCTATATTCTGAGAGAAGAACACCAAGTGACATTCTCTAAAATTAAACCTCCCAAGCTCATACCCAAGGCTACAGCCAAAGCAAAAAGCAGATTTGCTTTTCAGCAGACAAATGACTGAGGATCATTATTAGGCACTTTCTACGAGATCTACAACATCCAACCTCTCCTCTGAGAAATTTCAAATGTGTTCCCGAGACACATTTATGGATAGTGTATGACTCTCAAAGAAATTGCACCTCAGAATTTTGTTTCTATGACAAGAAATAAGGTTTCAACTCTTTGCTTAGTTTCAGTAGACATATTAAGGATCAATATGGTCTGCATATTTAGACCTCTGGAGAAGGCAGAAAGTGAAAAGACAAGTAAATCATGTTTAAAATACTAGAGCCCAACCATAAAAATCTATTGTTTCTCTTTTGCAGTGATGGTATTTTACCATCCAAATAAAAATCCCAGCTCACCGATGAACAGAATGATTGAAGTAACACTGTAGCACACAGTTTTAATTTCAAGTATTTGAAAAGATGATACCATAAAATGATCTGGAGTATTGTTGCAGCATAAATCTCCCAGCATTTTCCCTGTCCTTAATGTTCAAGCCTAAAATTGTTCCATTCTTTAGCTGACAGTGCACATTGTAAAAGTTGCAGTTTATCACTTTCCTTTCATTCTTCCCCAGCAGTTACATTACCACATTCTTTTTTTATTACAATGGCAGGGTGTCACTACACAAGTGACATCATGAGGGGGAGAACAAGGATTTGCCAGGAATAATCAGAATTACTCTGCAGTGCCAGAGAGCTCTGAATTCAGAGGGAAGGGACAGCCTTGCAGTTCAGCATGCTGAACATGTGCCCTCTCAAATCTATTGCCTGTCACTGGAGTCCCTTGGACTGGAGAAATTATATCCCACAGTTGGGTAGTACAGAGGTAATTCTGTTGCCATATGTTGTGCCAAAGAGCTCACGCCGTGACAGGGTGCATTACAGATTATGCTTTCCCATGTGATGCCAATTCTCTCCTTCATCTGTGAGGGATAAACCTTGGCTCCATTCAGATTTTAAAGTAGCCAAAATAAAACTGTGCCTCCGACAAGCTGGTGGTGCAAATTTAAAAAAAAAAAAAAAAAAAACAAAAGGCAGAAGAAGCCAAACAATTTCTCAGATATTGGAAATTGCTTTCAATTTGCATCCAGAATTCACTATGCATCAACCCCATGGGAATTCCAGTCCCAATTCAGGAAGAAATGGAGTCAAGAATACTTTGATCAGCCTCACACGTTTGCTTTATCAAACCCTGCAGTATATTTGAGTTTCTCTGGTTGGTTGATTTTGAATGCTGACATGGGCAGCAGCTCACAAAGACAGAAAAGAAACACCAGGAGAGTAGAAAGAAAATAGGTAGAGCCCCCCAGAGCATGTTTAAGAGATTTTGCTTGTCTGTCCAATTTATTGCTGGATTTCATTACTTAGCAGCAGTGAATTGAAGTGGTTGATAACATGCCACAAATGATTTCACCCATCAGCATCCAGCTCAGCTCGGGAATGATCAAAAGCCATTGCCACAAGCCTGGGTTTGGGGAGCAGGGGAGTGAGATGTACCTGAGGATTTCATCCTGGTGTTTGCTGGCTTTTCCCTCACCTCCCAGGGCAGAAATGGAGACTTCAGCAGAACTTCAGGCATAACTACAAAAAACAACTCCCAAAGAGGGGAGAATGGGCAGCAAATCCCTGACTTCTCACAGCACAGAAACTGCTCCTCGAGGTGAAAGGCTGAGGCAGGAATGCACAGACAGACACTTCTCATGTTCTTTGGGAGTCACAAGGAGCACCCCTGAGTGCACAGCCAGGTGTGCTCACAGCTCAGAGCCTGGGCCATTTGGGGTTTGAAACTCCTGGAACAGAAGGAGGCACTCAGAGAGGGCTCTGCAGAGCAGCAGCCTTTGGAATTCAATGGCTTGGCAAGGAAACTCTTCAGTGGAAATTGGCTCAGGTGTAGAAAGGCACTGCCACATCACTTCCTCCTCTATCCACACCAAGAAAGAGACTGAACCAGGATATGGAGGATTTCAAGGAGTTTAAACCTCAGGCCCCTCTGCAATCATCAGGAATGCTCCTGGCAAACCCAGGACTTGAGGAATTCTCATCTTGCCCACCAAAAGCAAGCCTAGGTCTGATAGGATCCCCACGCCCTGGGGATCTCCTGCTTTCACTTCTTCAAACAATGAGTTTCGATATTTGTTGCACTGGTAGGCAGCCTGTAATCTTCACCCCAATTTCAAGGTTACTAGAACAAATTCCTTTTGATTTAAGGCCTTTTGCCTTCAGCTAAAATGGAGCTTATTCTAATTATCTTCATTATAGCACACATAATTCGGGGCTCCCATGGGCACTAAGAGTGTAACAAGGATGGCATTTTACATCCACTGACCTCTAAATTAGTGCAAGCTTATTTCACAAAGTAAAATAAATCCTTTGCTTCCCACTCAGTTTACAAATGAAATTTTGTGGTTTGTTGTGTGAGGCTCTGTCATCTGCATTCCTGTTTCTCTGGCACTGCAGATGTCCAAGGCTGTTTTTATGTGCCACTTTCATGGCCAAATTGCTGTAAAGCCCAGGAAGGTTTATGGCCACATTAAAGAACATTCTCACATCAAGCCATCCAACTTTGTCACTATAGAACAGCTCCTGGACAGCACCCCCTCAGTAAACTTTATAGGAAACCCTCACATACAACCAGAAGGCCCAAAAACATCAGGTGGTTTTTGCCACCAGGAAACATTGTGAAACCTTCCTTTGTTTGGTTTGTGGGTCCTCTCTTACCCTTGGGCTCCCAAAGGAAAAAAAAAAAAAATAATGAGAGGATGGAAAGAGCATTAAAGGTGGGGAGAATGGAGAAGAATCATTGCTCCTCTTCAGCTGTGAGACATTCTGAAAGAGAATGAACTCTTTTTAGATGTGTGGACTATCCTAATAAAGACACCCCAAGCTGTCTGCAGTCAGTTTCCACAGCAAACAGTGATGGTGATGGCACTATGGAGAGTGACAAATCACATTATGTTCAGTAAACACTACATTTATAATAGATCTTTACAATAAATCAATATATACAAATCAGCTCACCCCCTGTCCAGTTGTTTAAAAAGGAATATTTACTACTTAGAACCTGGACAGAGGTTAGTACAGTTATTTCACAAATTCCATCAAGACCTGTCAGAGCACCTTAGTTAAGGAAATGCTGTAAGTGAGATCTGATCAGATCTGTTATTTCAGTATTTCTCTTTCTCATTTTAGCATGCCCCACTAGTAGGCAATTACTGCTTACTGTACAATCCATTAAATATTCATGTCAGATATTATTTGCATAGAGCAGCTTTTCTCTGATAAAAAATATGTTATTCATTCACTGCTTAGAAGATTGACCTCAGGTCCCTACTTTAAACACACAGTTATATTGATTGTGAAAATACTCCAGGAAAATTATGTAGTTTATATGCATGCATTATTTCTACTGAGTCATCCTGAAGCTTATAATTTAAGCCTCAGTGTTTCAGGTAAAATGAAATTGCTTCACTAAGTAAGGCTGCTTTGATTTCAGCTTTGCTCTGAGCTTTACCAGGCAAGCAGAAAATCTCCATAGTATGAAAGGTCTTGTTCATATGGAATGTATAGTCATGCCTTGATGGAATCCTGTGCATTCAAAACACACTGTGCCTTTGTCCAGAGATTGTTTTACAAACCCATTTTTGTTCCTTATGTGAATAATCCCATGTCTCATATTAATGGAAGATCACCATAAACGAACAATGAATTTTCTAAAGCACTGCTGTGACTATTGCATTATACATGGAGCACAAAGAACAAAACCAAAAAACCAAAACCTAAGGATCTTGCTTCAAACAGGAATAAAATCCCCAAACTGAACCAAAGGAATCTCAAGCAACAGCAGAAAGATAAGGTAACTGGATTCCAACCAAAAAGAAAAGTACTCCTCATGGGTGTATCCCTTTGAGAAGGAAATTCTGAAATACCCCACTTTTGAAATATCTGTATGCTACTATTCTGCCCCTCTCACAAGACACAAACAGTTTAAGAGAATAAACACAGTGGGAAAAAAAGGAAAAGAAAAAAGAGAGAGAAAAAAACAAAAGATGGGCATGTTCTTTGCCTTCCTTTCTCTTTGGCCTTTTGCTATTTTATTACATCCACCTCCTGTATTTCCCAGCTTCTCTCCCCATTATCTCTCTCATCTCCTTGCCTCTCACTTTGGTGCCTTTTCTCCTCATTTCATTCTTCCTTTCAAGAGAACATCACCTCTAGTATGATTATTCAACACCAAAAAAAACCCCTCAAAAATCCAGAAGTGAATAAAATCACAGTTCAACCCTCAGAGGAGTGACATTGCCCTGTCACTGTGTTTTTTATGGCAGCAGATCCATGTCCCAGTGGTGCCTGCTCACCTTCCAAGCCCACAGCTCCAGGCAGAGCTCAGGCTGTGTGGGACCTTTCCTTGCCCTGTGCAGATAAACTGCAGTCACTCTGCAGGGCCATTTCACCCCAGAGCTCACAGGACAGAGATGCAGATGCCATTAAAATGCTGAGCTAAACAATGGGTTTGAAGGATGGGCTCCCTCCTGAAACTTTGGAATAGGCCTGATGGGATTTATGCTTGTCCAGAATAAGAAGTCCAGCATTTGGTATTCTACTAAATCATAAAGCTAAGAAAAAAGTTCTCTGAAGACAACTGAAATTGCTGTCCTGGGGTACACAATATTCTGCAAGTTAGCCCAATGTGTGCCCTTCTGTATTTCACCTGATGTCTTCGTTTAGTCCTCTTCAGAAAGTGAAAACTTCAGCCTCAGTGGAAGCTCTGGCAAATTCCTGCTGAGCTCCATTACCTGGGAAACACCCCAGCACTGCAGAGGAGGCTGCCTGGCTCTTTCCTTTATCAGCAAAGGGGTTTTCTCTAGCCCAAAACAGAGCAGGTACTAGGGAACCTTTTTTTCTCTCCAAATCCAGCTCTTCAGTTCTAGCACTGAATCCCCCCACATACATATACCCTTGTTTTCCTTAACCCCCAGTGATTATCCCATTTCACTCAAAAGCTGAATGATCTAGGGAATGCAGAGACAAATTCCAATCTGCCTTTATAGATGCAAGTGATACAGTAAAGATCTGCCATAATTTGTACTTGCTGTGACATGATAGAAAGCCAATCATAATGAACCAGGCTGGAAAACAGATGCAGAAGCTGTTAAAGGTCAGGATGGAAGAATAACAGGTAATACAATCCTTTACCTACTGACAAATTGCAATGTGAGTCTTAAAATTTATAATAATAGCTTTTAAATTTTGTGTCAGGACTTCCTTTTTCTTAAAATGAAAGGACAGAGAATTAAACCAGTTCATTGTGTGGAATCCTACTCATGTGAGTGTGGAAAAAGTCACCCTGACCTGGGCATTGGCTTTTCAAGGCATGAAGTGTTCTATACAAACAAATAAATTCTTGTAATACCTTTGTATTATCTTCTACAATGCCCAGAAATAGTCA
>VZTT01023276.1:37780-75834 GCA_013400855.1 Buphagus erythrorhynchus
CAGAGAAGAAATGTAACAATGAAAAATAGGAAAAGAGATAATGAAATGTAAAAGACCATGAAAAGAGCACAGACTCATGGCAGCAATTTAACATTCCCTGAGTTCCACAAATACTGGAATGCAGATAATTTCATATCCAACTTGACAAAGGGAAGTTTCCAAAGTCTCCTATCTAACCAAACTGCTTTGATTATAGAGGGATTTGTGCTATAGAATAAATACAATATATAGATATACAATGCATTTATCTTTTCATGGGCACCTGTGGGACATTTTCACCAGTGTAGGGGAAAAATTTTCATGGTCAGATCTCCACATTCACAAGGAAAAAAGCAAATGAAAAGCAGAAATGCATGAGAAATGAAATGCACCAGGACTTCTCGAGAGGAAAGTGTGCTCTGCATTCCCCAGAGCAGAGAGCCCAGGACACCTCCAGAGCTTATCCAAAGGATGGAGACTCTGCAGAACCCTTGGGAAACTTATTCCAGTGTCAGATCACATCCACAGGATGATTTTTTCTTATGTTTAAGTAAGAACAGCTTCAGGAAGCACCTGGCTGATTAAATGCAACTCACTTCTTAAAGCTTAGTTTATTTCTCTGAATTCTCTCTCGCCTTCAATGCTCTCAGTAAATGTGGAAACCATTTCAAAGCACCATATGCTGGTGTTTTCTAAACTATCATTTTCTGTAAATTGCCATTTCATAGAAATTTAGGTGAAAATGCTTTTGTTCTTATTTGGATGAAAACTCATTGAGGAAGATGAATAAATTCCCTGAACATGCAACTCCTGACATTTGGCTATCTCTAGCAGAAGATAAAACTAGCAAGTCAAGCTCATGATTCTCTACTAATTTACCTCATGTACAGCATATTTTTCAACATCTATGCTTAAAAAATTAATGTACCTTTGAGAGTCATCATTATTGTTATACTATAAACAAGTTCTTTTGTTGGAAATGGTAATCTTCAGAATCTCTCTCCTAAGAAAATGAATTTTAAAGCTAAATATTCTGGGGAAAAGAATGGTTCATTGTGCTTTTGTCATAGGGCTTTTAGATAAAGCAGCCCCAGATTAATGAAACAAGTTCCTAATTTCTGGTAATTTGGTTTCTTAATTGAATTAATTAACTGGCTTTTTCAAAGTTTTTACAAGTAAGCTTAAATTTCACAGTAATGTTGGAGCAGGACTCAGAGCCTGATCTTCAGATGGACCAATCCATCCCATTCACTCTGAGTGGATCTGCAAATGCTCAGCACTGCAGTCAGCATCAGCCAGAGTGGGGTTTAAACTGAGCAGCAAGGAGGGAAAAGGAGAGTAGAAAAACAGGGAAGGGTAAAAGGGTCACAAAGATCACAGCACATGGGACCTGAGATAATCCACAACACACCTGCCCAAAGGCCCTGTAAAATGCATTTAATGGCAAAATGTGAGCAGCAGAGACTGTTTTTTCCTACTGGGCAAAGGGAGTTCTGATTCACAGGAGTGAGCAGCTCCAGCAGTCCCTGTCTGCCTCACTTTGTGCCAAAAAGTTGTCATCTTGCTTTTCCCACACAGGATAACACTCTGGTCCACAATGCTGTTAGGGTGAAACCTTCCCCCCAAAAGTACAGGTGAACCCTTCAGCTCTCCTTCACACAGGTATCAGCAAAGAACAAAAGGACGTGAGAGAAATCAGGTTCAAAAATCAGCTGAAGTTTGGTGATGTGGTGCTGTCACAGCCTGGCAATTCCATTTCAGGATTACTCCCACCCTGCTTATCTGCTCCTCCATGCAGAAGAGAGATTTGCAATCTCTGCCTTCCATTTGCTCATCTCTTTGGGCACAGTAATACTAAAGGATTGTCTCTAAATAATCTGAATAAATAATTTCTAGAGTATTTGTAATTAGAGCACTATAAATCCACAGCACCTGATCAAAGCCACCCTGTACTCATCAGCAAAAATATTCTTGATTTCAGTGCCTTTTAGATGAGGCTTCAAACCCTGACACCTGACCTGCTCCAAACACAGCCTGGGAAATAACCCAGTTGGAACTGAGGACAGATTTTTAGAGTAATTTGGTTTTGATCCCGTCTATTATTATTTAAACCTTTATTCCTGACTACCTGAGCTGTTTGAAAATCAAATTTAGACATAAAAATTGCACTCCCATACGATGGAAGTGAATTAATGATTGAAGCAGTTGTCCAAGATAAGATAATCAATGACTCTGTGTGGCTGCAATAGCTGAGACAATGAACCTCAGACCCACAAAGAAAAACAATATTTAGTGCTGTCTTTTTGCCATATATTCTGATATTCTATAAATTTTGAATTGTGCTCTATAATATGTTTGTATTATAGATATATGTTTATATTTATAAATATTCCTAGCTCTCAGCCTCTGACTGTGAAGCTGGTTCCTCGAAAGCTAGCCTGAAGTATTTTTAATTCACAGAGAATGTGAAGAACCACCAGAATAACTGTCCTTTTAACGATCATCTGCTAAGTTACAATTTCTCAAGAAACAACATCGTATAGAAAATCCTACTGCAAAATTCCACAGGAGACAAATTTAATTCAGAGAAGACTGAATTAGATGTTACAGCAAGACCTGATGTTTTGAAAGAACCCAGTGGCTTTCAGTTCTATATTCTTAGCAAAAATACTTAGAGTTTGAGAATGGCTTCAGCTGAGAGGAGCCTTCAAAGACTAATTTAAATGTTTGGTGGGATGGTGATGTAATTTGATAATACTAGTTTTTGTTTGCTTTCTTAATCACTTTTTAATTGCACTGCATTCTTCTCTTTGATAGATAAATTTGCATTATGGAACACAGTAGAACAAGAAAGCTGAATGCTATTAGTTTTCTATGAATTAATATACTTTACTACTAATTCCACTCAACTGCTCATTTCCTCCAAAATCAGTCATTGCAGTAACTCAGAGAGCCAGACCCAGTGAGGTGAGATGAACAGGATTCACACCTTACATTAAAATACAGGGCTTTGAAATTTTACTATTTAAATAGTTTGACATACTAAAAAGCATCCTTCATTTCTCTCAATTAATAAGAAAATTGCAATACACACTTCTATGTGTAATCTACAAATATTAATTTCAGTATTTGCTAGCTCTGGATTATTCCAGATTTTTCTCTTTAGCTGTTTAACCACAAAGCCAAGGGTGATTTTTCTTTGGTAAATATGGAATATTCAGAGTCTGAGGTTTTTATCATTGAGTCAGTTGCCTTAAGGTGAACATTTCCATAATGAAAAAACAAGCTGTTTTCTTCAAACTGTGATTGTTTCAAATACAGCTGGTTTCCAACACAACTGGTTTCCACAGAACATGAATCTCTGTGGGCAAAAAGGAGAAGCACAAGTGCAGGAAATGCAATGGCACTGAGAGCTGCAGTCACTAAAACTGCTCAGAACGTGAAGGATCCTCCAGGACAAAAGCAACCAAATTGGGCTCAAATTATTCCCCAAAATCCATCTGAGATTTGCATCTGAGGGAAAAAGTTCTTTTATGGCAAAAGGAGGTCAGCAATGCAGCAGTGGGCAGGAGGTGGAGATAAGCAGCAGAGTGGGGTAAGGACCAAGACAGACATGAACTAAATACTGACAGCTCTGTTTAGCTTCCACCTAAGAGTTATCCAGGACAATGTCTGTTTTGCTGGGGCTTTTTTTGTTAAATACCATTAAACTGGTAAATGCTTTGCCCCTAAGTCAAAGGGGAGAAAAGCTGTTTCCATTGCAAATATGAACCCTGCTCCTCTGACTGTGCTTACAGAACACTTTTGGTAGCTGAGAACGCCTGAGACCTCCTGGGAGAAGCCAACAAAATGCCTTCAATTATGGTTTCATGGATAATGACAACCCCCATCATAAACTTTCACTACAATATTTGCATTCACACAATTCTTTTATTCTGAGCTGGTGTCTATAATACTGTAAAAACCCTTATTTTCACTCACCTGAACGTCTTTCACAGTACAGATGAAGGTCAGTGCTTTTATAAGCTTTCCTCCTCTGTAAGCCCATAATACTCTTATGACATTAAGGTATGTACTTAAAGACTTGATTGCTGGCTTTCATTTACTTAATATCTTGGCAAGTTTGCATTACTGCCATGAAATCTGTTTAGTAGCAAAGCACACAACTGTTCTGCTTTTTAAGCTAGGCTTATTTATATAAATTTATTCCATAGCCTGCTCATCTTACTTTAATGGCCAGATGTTCTTTTCTCTTCACTTCTTAATAAACAAATACCCTTAACTAACCAGACATTCTCAAAGTTCTTCATCCTAATGGCTTTGATATTTCCAACTTTTTTTTTTTCTTTTTTGGCTACCTTCTATGAAGAGTTAAGGGCACTACAGGTATTTCCAACGTAAAAATATTCATTTGTAAGGGAAGGGCAGAAGTATATCAAACTCCTGCTCTCAGAAGTAGTTTACTTCAATATCTAACTGCAAGCTAACCACTTTTTCTAAAGTGAGCCTGACATCTGTTTTTGTTTACCATTTGGTAATGACATGAATTCATACTAAGAGGATGAAACAAAATTTAAATATAAGTATTCCCTTAGATGCACTGGATGGAGAATATAGCATTTTCAAGACTCTCTTCATCTCCTAACAGGGTACATGGAGGCTGCATGATGGCTTGGTTGTTTTAAAAACAACAGTTGGGTTTGCTGCTGGCTTACAAAAACAATGCTGTGGAAAACATCTCATACAAAAAAAAAAACAAAACCAACCAAACAAAACAACAACAAAAAACCAAAAAAAAACCTGAAAAAAACCACAAACCAACCCCCCCTCACATAACAAAAACAAAGCAAAAGCTTTGCACTTCTAAAGCAGCATTTTTGAGCAGTTCTAGTTCTGAATGCAAGCATTCTTTTAAGGATGAGCAAATGGCTCTGCTCATCATCAAAGTCAGACTGAACCTCACTGTAAACCACAAAAGAGATAATGCTCATGTAGAAGACAATGAAAAGAGCACAGACTCATGTCAGTAACTGAGCTTCACGAACCTGCTATCACAGAAGTATTGTCAAAATCCCAAATGAAATAGATTAGAAATACTCCAGGACTGTATTAGACCCTGTATTCCATGTTTATGTTACCAGAGTGTGTTCTCTCTCCCTCTAAATCATTTGTTAGTGACCCTACACTGGAGTAGGTGAATGACTGAGGCTGGGGGTGATTTTACAAAGTCTCTTCCCAGCCTGGTCATTCTGCCTCTGAGAAGCCTCCAGCCATTAACACTCACAATGAGGATTGAAATTATCTGTAAGATGTCGATTAAAGCACCATAATTCTGTCGAAATGGCACTGTCAGAAACAGTCTGTGTTTTGCTGAATTATGGAAATTTACCACTGACAACACATTTGTAAAGTTCCTTAAGACAACTCTCTTGTGTTAATATAGAATTAAAATGGGAATTGAACCATCAACACAAACTGGTTTCATTTAGCATGATTGCTCCTGTCCTATTCCACTTGCACATGAACAGTGAATAATTTCAAAGGCAGTGGCCAATATCATCCAGACAGAGCTGCCCTCATCTGTTCCAGCCTTGCAGGACCACAAACCATTTCCAGCTCCTAAAGCCAAGTGGTTTGTACAAACCAGGACTGGCCCAGGGGCAGCAGCACCAAGTGCCAGCTGCAAGTCCCAGATTTACCAGCTCAGGCAGAGCCCCAGGAATTGTTCAGCTCTGGAGGGGGAGGCTGCCAGCAGTTCGGGCAGGGACATTCCCAAAACTCCAGTGGTTTGTGTGGCAAAGCTGAGCACCACAAGATGCCACTCACCATTCCTTCATCCCCTCTGGCTGCGGTGAGGATGAAAGGGAGGCGAGCAAGGGAATAATGAACCCCATGCAAAAACAGCAAGAGCAATTTGCTCCCATTCGAACACTTTTTGCAGCAGAAATAGAAGGCATTGTGCACTGTTCAAAGGTGCTGATCACACAGCCCTGGGAATCAAAGCCACTGATGTGCGTGGAAAGGTATTAAACACCCAGTTAAAATAGAATTTCCAAGTTTCTTTTGGTGCCTGAGCATCAGACAGCATAGGTTGAAGCATGGAGTGGTACCCCTGGAATTAATTACTTTCTTTAACCATAAGATCTCAGTATTGCAGGTCCTGATTAATGATTTTGGAGCTGACAGTTCAGGAAATTGTTCAGTGTAAAATGAGTTTAGATGAGTTTAACTCAGGCTGGAGTGAGGAGGGTTTGGATTGCCTGGAATTGGTAAAGGGCACAACATCACCTGACACCAAGGACAGCAGAACACTCAGGCCAGGGATCTGCAGTGAGTTATGTCCTTGAAGCCTCTGGAGGAATATGAGGAGGAAAAAATCAGAGAAGACAAAAAGAAGAATTAATCTATTGGATTATTTCTTCCATTTTGACAGACAAATTTCAGGAAAGGAAAGACTAGCTTTAATATTATGCAAAAATATAAAAGAGGGATATTGCAATCATAGAGGACCTCAAGCCCTGATTTAATTCTCAACTGTAATTCTAATTACAGACTTTATAAATTAGTTTTGATTCTTCCTGAAAAGTTCTTCATGGACTGTGTTCTGAGGTAATAATATCTGATGTAATTTATAGTGTTAGGAAAATTCCTTTACAAGTCTCATATGATTGCCTTCAGTGAGAGTAATTATTCCCTTCTAAATTTTTGATTTACAGGTCTTGTTTCAAATGAAGGCTAAAAGGTTAGAGCCAGGGCTGAGATGGTTTTGTCTCTCTTGGACACAAGGGAAATGCTCTTTTAGCCCTACTGAAACAACCTTGGATTCTCACAGGGAAGAAGCCTTTTCTTAGTTAGATTTTAGAATTTCCTGGCTTTGATTCAGGAAAGAAAAGCTTTCCACAATTTACTGATTCTCTCAAGCCTTGAATTGGTAAATCCAATAGTTAGATTGTGATTGGAAGAAAGGGAGTACAAAAATCATGAATTCTTATAATGGTTTTAAATACCTGGTTCCACCCCTGCCATGGCAGGGACACCTCCCACTGTCCCAGGTGCTCCAACCCCAATGTCCAACCTGGCCCTGGGCACTTCCATGGATCCAGGGGCAGCCCCAGCTGCTCTGGGCACCCTGTGCCAGGGCCTCACCACCCTGCCAGGGAAGGATTTTTTGCAATATCTAATCTAAATCTCACGCCTTTCACTTTAAAGGCAATACACCTTGTCCTTTCACAGCATGGCTTTTTACAAAATCCCTCTCCAGGTTCCTCGTGGGCCCTTTTTATCACTAAAAGGTGCCAGAAGCTGCTCCATGTTTGAGCCTGGAGGAAGTGTTTGGGAGTTCCTGCTGTGACCACATGCTTTAGATCCCTACAGACTTTTCCAGCCTTGACAGCAATAGATTCCCTAATCCTGGTCACATCTGAGTCCCTTTCTGGATCTCTGCCCTGCCCACCAGCCTGCCCCATTCTCTGTGCTCTCCCTGAAAAGTGAGAGTTCAGCAGTATGGATTTATGTGCTCTTTTATCTTCAGACTGCTGATGGCACTGGGAAAATACCAGAGCTAATTCTCTGCTTACACAAATTGTCCTTTTCATTCCTCTGCATCTAACTGATATGAATGTAATTAACTCCATTAACTTGCACGGTCATATTCTCTCCCCTCCTCCCTTTTTTTTTATTAATACAAATGAAGGAGGATTTGGATCCCAGTTTTGTGAAGCCAGTGCTGCAGGGATTGGTGCTGGGGAAGGCACCTGCTCTAGGAATACACCTATTTACAGTGCTGCCCATACCAGGAGAGTTTGACACACTCACACTGACAATCCACAGTGCATTTTAATTTAGATGAACCCTTGCTTTTGAGAGGATTTAGACTATCTCAGCGATGGCTGATTGACATAAAATTAAAAGGGAGAAAGAGTGGCTTTGAAAGTGGTTGTGAATATATTTAACTTGGTGGTGTACTGAGGGAATGAACGGACTGCCTCTCATGACCTGTGTGGAAAGGCAGCAGAATAAAAACGTGGCTCTGCACTTTGCCTTTCCTTTTTAATACCTGTCACGTCTCAGATTTGCCACCTTTAGATGAATTGCTGTTCCTCCCATGCATAGTGTGAATTGTTTGATGTATCTTTCAAGGAACTGTTAAATCTGGGATACAGTAAAGTTGTGTAATTTATCCTGAGTCAGGGGTGACATTCCTCTCCACTGCACCCAGCAGCAGGACAGCAAGACACAGGATTTTCTGTTTTGTTTATTGTTAAGAAGAAGCACCTTGCTCCATTTTTTTTAGTTAGAATAAATTATTTCCTATCATACGCCCAACTATTCATTGTAGGCAGCAAAAAAAAAAAAAATGAGTGGTGAATTCACAACACCTACTGGCACTCAAGGGAAAATGTCATCCACCCCTTTTCTTCTCATATTTAGATGGATTCCATCTCCACACAGAGATGTACAAGAAAATACTGGAATGCAGCTGTCCATAAGAAAGGGTTTTCTACAGGGCAGCAATTTTGTTGCCTTTGGAAATAATTCAAATTGTGCATTGATGGGAAATTCAGAGAGAAAAGACACCACAACACCTGAGATTGTGACATATGGATGTTCTAACCAAAATAGTCACTCCTGTGATAATCTTCTTTTAGCCTTTAATTTTCTTTAGTTCTTTTCTTCAGAAACTGTGCCTCTTGAAACAATAATCCTTGTACAAGAGTTTGCAAGCAGAATCCAGAAAAATGTGCTGAGTTATCAATTTATGTTTTGACATCTGTTAATATCTGTGCCTGATAAGTGAAAACAGTTCTGGTATTAGGGGTGGATTGGATATTGCCTGTGTCCAGAGTTATTTTTTAGTTGTGAAACATTCTATGTTGGTATATTGCAAGTCAAAATAAAATAAAGCCAGAAATTTCAAAACAGTGCATAACAAATCTGTAAAGACTATAAATAGATGAAGCTGACTGACACCTGGTTGAATTCTCTTTACCTGACTCATCTATTTTTTCTTTACATAAAAACAACCAAAGCAAAACCGGAGAGGGTTCTTATCAAATCTAAAACACTGATATATAGGACAGAGAGGTTTTTTTATTATACTTTCTTTGACTATTATCAAATTCTGCAGAAAAAGCAAAAAATCCAGTGAGGGAAGAGTGCCCAGCCATTTCATGGGAACACAGAGGGATTATAGCAATTCATGTGTAAAGAAATGTTGTTCAGTCGTCTCCTAATTCTCTCTCGTGAGAGATGGGACACGACATTTGGAGACAGAGCAGACAGGAATGGCCACGCTCAGGAATCAGCCCTGCAGGGCTGGCAGGAGCAGAGGGAGCTGCCCAGAACCACAGAGCTGTACCAGTACCACCAGTACCAGCACCACAGAGCTGTACCAGCACCACCAGTACCAGCACCACCATCTGTACTGATGTCTTAGGATTTTAGCTTTTCTAATTTTCATCTATTTGTAATCCTGCAGTTCTTTAGTGTATAACTCTAAACTCTATACCCAGTGTGAGCTGCTGCTCTCCCATTTTGGGCAGACACAACAATTCCTCTCCAGGCTGGGAATCAAGGACCCCTCACTGCCTCAGGCACTGAGAGATGGAAACTAAAGTGAGCTGAGGGGAGCAAACTTGGGGTGAATGACTCCATTACCCAAAGCTGTAATTGGAAGATTAACCCTCAATATACAAATGGACCAAACTGATAAAAGTGTGAAAACCTGTGACCCATTGTCCATTTTTTGGTTGTAGACCCTGAGTGGCTTTGTCTGCCCTAAATGTACCTGAAGACCCTTCAATAATTATAATTGCTTTTTATTCCCTTAATTCCATCTGGCCTCTGTTTTTAGGCAGCCCAAAAAGGCCCCAGTAGCACAGAGCTGTACCAGTACCACCAGTACCACCCACCTGGACCAGCATCTCACAGCTGCACTGTTCCAGCTGTGCAGTGCAGTGGAAAAGCTTTTCCCAGCACACATTTAAACCCTGACTAATTGTCTCAACAATGCTGTCACCTCCTCAGCACAGCTCGCTGGATATGTCCTCTGACACAGCCAGTCTTTCTAAAAACCTCAAAGTGAAAAATGCAGGATGTAGCAATCCCTTCAATGTTAAAAGCTGTAGTTCTGAGCCTTTCATTAGTATACAGAAGGTGAACCTTTAATTACTAATCTTTCACAGTCTGGAGCACCCTAGGGCTTCCAAACATCCTGGTGAAGGCAGGAAGGATATTTCAGACTTCATTTCAATTCCCTGAAACTTTTGTCAACAGCCTCATTGCAAATGGAAAGTGCTCAGTCCTGCTCAGCTGCGCTGCCTCAGCTGCTAAACCAGCCCAGCCCTGAAAAAAAAAACCTGCCCTCATTAAAAGAGACAGGCATGAAATAAGACTCAGCTTCAAAAAACCTCTAAACCACTGCAACACTGAAAGATGAGTATAAACTTTTGGGGCTTTTCTATCTCATAACGACATTTGGCCATAAAAGTATTTTATGTGCCCTGTGGATAGATGAAGAGGAGGAGAGCAGTGCTGTGCTGGATGTGCCTGAGTTCTTGCAGGGCTGCTGTGCACACTCACCCCCAGGCACACCTGGGCTTTGCAGGGAGCCTTTCTGAAGGCTGCTGGCAGATTTGTCACCAGAAACCCAACAAATCCCAGCACAATGAGCAGGAAGCTCTTCCCAGCTCCTTGCTGCTGGGATGGGGGCACTCACCTGCTGCTCTCACACTCCTCACTGCCTGGGGTCTGCACACAATTACAAACCCCTGAAATCCCAGAGCAGGCTCAGCCACACTTAGAGAATCCTGCACAAAGCAGGGCAGGTTTCACAGCCCAGTGACAGATGAACCACGTAAGGATAATTGATGGCCATGCCTAGGAAAGACACCTTGGATGATTAAATGATATTTCTACTTCATTCTTAATTCAAAGCTGATTATTACATGTGCAGTTACTCATGTTATACTTCCCAATTTGAAAAATGAAGGTAACGAGTTTGAAAACCCCTTTAAGAGTGCCAAGGAAGAGACACACAGGTTTTGCACTGAAACCATGAAAAAAGCATCTGTTCTGAGCCCTGTTTTCAACTGAGCATTCAAAACATCTTTACTCATTCATGTTGACCTCCAGTGTGAATTCTCAAAATCTTATCACACTACAGCCATTCAGCAGAGACAAATCTCTGTCTTGTAAAAGCCATGATACAGTGTGGCTGCATCAGAATTAGCTTCCATGGGCTTGTATAATGTTTTCTGACATTTTATGAAGCTGTGCTAATTAAAAATGCGGAGTATTGTAAAATCTGCAACCAGAATTATTTTGAACTTTTATTTTTCACCTTTAAAAGCCAGTTATATATTTCACGGGTGCATATGATGATGTCTGGTTAAAAAAAAAGGTCTGTTTTTTTCTTTTTTTTTTTTAATTTTTAAATTAATAGGTTAAAAAAATTACATTGGATTGCAGAGTCTCTAATGTCAATGAGCTGGCTGATAAAACACCATTGACACTGATAACACCAGCAAACCATTGTGTACTGTGCTTCATATTTAGTGTTCAGGGAAAACATGATCTGTAGCAGCTCTAAAGAGTAATTCTGGTCTCCAGAGAGGAGTCTCAATGATCCCATTAACATTGATCATGTTTGAAGAAGTCTCAGGCATAATACATTATTAATATGACCCCCTTTCTGTTTGTTTTTTTAATGGTTTCAAAAGAAACAAAGGACATTAGATAGAAATGTCTCCATTAAAATAAAGTAAGTGGTCGGGCTAAAACCCTCCAATGACAGGAAATCACAGGAAATCCAGAATTCAAAGTTGCTGCTCCCCCTGAGTGTCTCCAGACATCAGCTGAGCTTGTGTGCAATACTTTGCAATATTGAATCCTGGAATAAGTTCAAAACAAGGTGACTAAAGATGAGTCACCTCCTTCCTGCAGGTTTTGTCCAAACCTTAATGCATTTTTTGTGTATCAGACCAGTAACTGTCTCCTAGTTCTCGTTCTCACTCCCTTAACACAAGAGATTTTTCACAGAAATTTCATCTTCTATGAAAGACAAAATCATGCTAAGAGTGAAAAAAAGAGTGAAAAAACTTAAATTTACAGGGGATTTGATGGAAAGACTTTGCTTAGGATGCTCATCTCCCAGGCTAGATGTAATCTTAATACAAAAATATCAAAAATCTGAAAACCAGAATATAGTACCCAACCAGACTTTTTTTAGGTAGTGAAAAATAATTGTAAGGGACCAGGTCTGCTATTCCTAAATTTAAAGCTATCTTCAGGATCCAGAGCAAATATTCAACTAAAACACACCTGTTCCAAGTTTTCCAACACAATATTTTTTTTATGTTGGGCATTGCACTACTTATTAGTGGTTTATTATTAGTTTCTTTTTTTTTTTTTTTTTTTNTCCTGTGAAGAAGAAAGAAGAAGATGAACAAAGAAAAAGACACTACCTAAAATTTTCTGTTTTGTTTTACATTCACTACTATACTATAAAAACCTTAAATTTAAAACCTATTACTCAGTGAAATACACACATCTAACTCACTACACATTTGTGATTTCTAACTCACTATTTATATTTACAAGCCTTCTCTAAGGTTTTAGGTCTAGAGCAGTGTTTTCCAGGGGGTTTGTGCCTGGAAGCACAGAAAGCTCAAAAACTCCAGATTCCTGAGATCCAACAATCCTTAAACACAAACAGGAATTTGCTATTGACCCTCTGCACCCCTTGGCAAATACATGTTAGAGTTCACACAGCTGAGTGCATGGCTCCCTTCTGCTCATTCCACCCCACATCCCTCACCTCCTTATGCACAGACTGACATGAGAAATCACCCCAAAAACAGGGTTATGTGCCTTGGCACTTCTCTAGGGACAAAACATGTCACCTAGCATGTGTGCTTTCAGAGGAGTCACACATGTCAGTCACACAGAGACCCAAGAGCAGATCAGCACAGAGCTCTTGTGGACACAGGAGCACAGAATTGATTGTGTCTGACAAATAATCACTCCTAAATTCCTGTTCCAGGTGTACAACCACAGAACTTCATGAACCATGAGGCTCCAAGGGATCTCACAGCCCTTTCCCAGGCAGGTGAGGACAGCAGCAGTGGCCTCCTGTCAGTGCCTGGGCTGCTCTCAGGGAAGGAGCTGGGAATTCAGAGGAGAACTGGGAATTCAGAGCAGAACTGGGAATTCAGAGCAGAACTGGGAATTCAGAGCAGAACTGGGAATCCTGCACTGAGCTGGATCCACCTGAACACAGCCAGACTGCTTTCACAAGCACCCATCTCCAAAAGCTGCTTTTGAAACAGCAAAAAGCAGTCTCTGTTGTCTTTTTCAGGACAAAGGTGCCTGATGTGCTATCACTGAAGTGATCAGGGTTATTCAAGAGGCAATGCTCACATAGCAGGGCAGAAAAACTCCTCCTGGAAAGGAAAATTGTGAGGAAATCCTCCTCAAATGATTCTTCCCCCCTGAAATGTAAAACATCTAGGGACTCTCAGCCAATGGACATTTCTGCTTATTCTGTTTTTATGGCCTGAGGAGGACAGAGCCCACAACAAAGATTTGTAGGCTGAGGTCACCAAGTGGAACTGCAAAACCGACTGCAAATTTTTTGCAAGTGCTCCAAAGTGAAAGATCACTCTGGCATTGCTAATAGGTTTACTGAAGGAGTTTACTTAGCTGACAAATCAATACAAAACAACAGCAAAAATACCTTTTTCTTTTCTTTTACCAGCAGCAAACTTTCCTAGTGGGAATGCCACTACTCACAGAATTATAACTGTGTAGGTTTTTTGAGCACAATAAGTCTTCAATTCTCTTTAAAAAATGATACTATAGGGAAAAGCATTCCTACTTTGTTGTAACATATTTCCTTTCTTTTTTTTTTTTTTTTNNTTTTTTTTTTTTTTTTTTTTTTTTTTTTTTAAGGTCAACCTTCAAAAGATCTCCACCTAGTATTTCTTCTAATGTGTGCAGGCTAATCTAGATGGTTTATGGTCCCTTGTTATATAAAGTACAGGAAAATCTTATTTCATTTCCAGTCAAGCCTCAGTGATTTGGCTTTCAGTTTTCATTGTATTCTTTGTTGAGTGAAAAGTAGCTTATATATGGAATTATTTACATGTACACCTTGATTTCATATATGTGCACACAGGCACACAGATCTCCATACTGTGTGTATATATATCTATACATGTCTAAAATCAAAGAAACGTGGTTGTTAAAGTTTCCTTTCAGAGAACAAAGCAAAAACAGCAGGGGGCAAGCAGCAGCAGCAAAATGGGAAGAGCTTTAAAGTGCAGAGTATGAAAAAGATCCCAAACATATTAGAAAGAGATTTGTGTAATAGTATTCCAGCATTAGGGAAATATCTGGTTATGTTGCCTTTTTAAGGTGCATCCCTGAGCAGTTGGTATCAATTACCACTGGCAGGTAAAATTCCAGTTCTGCCTTTGTGCTAAAACACAGATTTCATTCTTTAGGGAAGATGTTGTCTACTTGCATCCACCAAAAGCTGTTTTTTGGGGGAAAAAAACAAATTCACATATTTTTTGAAAATGCAATTCAAAACAAAGTGTTTTTAATACTTTTGATAGGCAGCTGTATATTTGTTGTGTGCATATAAAACTAAATACTACAAATACTAGCTGTTCCCTTTAAGAAAACCCAAACCTGGTATCCAGCTGAATCCCACCAGGCATTAGAAATGCATGCACTGAAAAACCAATGAAATTCAGACACCAGAGGTGATGGCAAAGATACTTCTGGTGGTGTTGACTTCAAACAACTTGATTTAAAAAGAAAAAAATAATTCAAAACAAGGCTTGTTGTGTCTTACAGAATATTAAATCTTCTTGCAAGTGTTTCCTCTGTAACACCTGTTGGCAGCTGTGGGCACAGCTCAGGAGAAGCAGCCCTGCATGTCTCATGAGAAGAGAAAGGACAGAAAGTGGCATGGATTACTGGTGCCTGAGTGTTCTGCAAAGATGCATCAGTGCAAGGCAAGGCTCTGGCAGTGGGAGCTGGAGAGCAGCTCCCAAATTTACCTGGGAGGTTTTCCCCCTCCTCTGCTCTTCCCAGCCCACCACAGAACCTTTCTGTCCATGCCAGAAATGAGGGACAGCTCTCTCTCTCTGTTAATAAGTTGTAAACCCCTCTCTGTTTAAAGGCAGACTAATTTAAGTACTCAAAGTCCACACATATATTTGGAATTTCCTGACATTTGATATTTGCTCTGGAGTTCAGCAAGATTAACATTTCGAGGTCAAAGTCATTCAAGTCCTCAGAAAGTAATGCTTGTAATAAAATCCATGCCTGCCTTTATGCTGGCAGATGTTAATTATGTCTTTTCTACAGCACCAGATATCAGAACAGAGCTAGAGCCTCTTATAAAATGGTCTTGATCATTCAACACCTACCCAATTAAATTTAAATATGGAAAATAATGCTTTAAAAGGAACTTGGTTCCCTAGGGAGCTTCTATGGTCTAGGTAACACTGCTAGCCCATCTTCCTACTGCCAAAGTGGTTCTTGTTTGTTGATGAAGAAAATAGTCTGAGTATTGAAAAGAAACCCTGCTTTAGCATCAGAAACACTTCTTTTACTTGGGAACAGGCTGGGTGGTATCTGCTTCACTTCAGCTGAATTTGAGTCAGAACTTAGGAGGAGGAAAATGTGGAGAAAACCACAGCAAAGCATCCTCATCGAATTTTTTCAAATCTCAAAATTACACATGCACATAAACACATGGAGGCTGGAAAGGTGCTGCTCTACAGAAGCTTGAAATAACCCAAGCCAGAGATGGCAATTTCCTTTTCCCCCTCACCCTTTTCCATACAGCCCCATCCCTGTCCCAGCCACCAAGATGAATTTGGATGGGCCAGTAGCTGGTTCAGAGAGCTGAGCCCTGAATAACTCCAAAAAATGAAGGGAGGAGGCAGCTGCCTGTGTGAGCCAGTGCAAGTTCAAGGTTAACAGAGGAAAAGGAACAGAACCACAGCCTCTCTGAGCTGAGCTGGGTTTCTGCCTTTTTTAGAGGATCCTTCCAGTCCTACAAGAGTTACAAGAGTGCTGAAGCCTGGAAGGATTGCTGACCTTTGCCTGGACATTTGGTGGATACACAGCTTGTGCTACTTTAATTAAATGCAGGGCTGATAGCCTGGACCAGTGGTCAGAAATTCATTAAAGTAATGAGAATGCCTTTGCAGCTACCTTCCAGGCTATCTTTGTAAACTCTTCAGGCAATATTAGAGATTGCAGGGTTGAGAACAGGTCCAAAAATCTACTAGAGGAATAAATGATGATGGGGACTCATTATCAGATGAGAGAAACTAATCCAGATGGCTGGGAACAGGGATAGGGAAAGTTCACCCTGGTTCTGTTTATTTCAACTGAAATTTTTCCATCCCCAGCATATCAGGGAATGGAGAGAATGTTTGCATAAAATTCTTATTTATAGATAGTTCTGAAATGTCCAGGGAAAGCATCTGATTCGCAGACATTAAGATTTAATTACATTTTAAATGCAGTTAATAAAATGGAAAAGTCTGAAAGATTAGATATGAATCTACATGTGAACTTTTCCCAAACCTCCCTTCCTGAAGTGCCTGTAACCAGAGGCTCCCTCAAGATGAACATCCTGAGTATTCTTTTCCTCACATCCCCTGTCAGATCTCTGTTCAAAACCTCCAAAAGCCCAGCACACCCACAGAGCCAGAGCTGTGAGATTCCTGTCTTCAAAAATCTAAGGTGTGTCTCCACTATTGCTTCATAGCACAGAGCACAGACACTTGTTAAACTCACAGTGGAACTGGTTTTATTAGAAAAAATGGTGAGCAATCTCACAAAAGCCTTTGCATTACCATTTAAAACTATATTGGCAAAAAGGCTTTTGAGCTTCCAGTGCCTTAAATTTTCCAAACAAGAGCACACAGCTCATCAGTCCGAATGTAAAAAGTTTGCCTGGTTGATTTTATTTCCCTTGGCATCCTTCCCTTGTCTCTTGACAGAAGACAGCTCCATTGCTATGCTGATAAAAGAGCAGCAGAGCTATATGATACTGCCACCTCCATCAAAAATCACTTCCTTGTCAAAAATCTCTATTATTATTGTTGTAGCTGAGCGTGGCTTTGGTGTGGATTCAAGGGACTGTGCTGCAACACAGTACCTGTGTTTGCACTGGGCCCTTGCTCTGCTCAGGCTGGTAATTGTTCCAGGCACAGAACCCTTTTTTTTTTTTTTTTTTTTTGTCTGTGCTCTACTTGTCAATGGCTTCGTGGGCAGACTGTTGGGAAAACTGAGGCTTTGAGAGCCTGTTTTCGAGGTAATTAAAAGTAAAGATTTTTCCTCTTGTCTTCTTTGCTGCCCCAGGATTTTTGCTCTCCAGCAGAATCTCCCCATTGAAGTGAGCAGCGCTTTCAAGGATGACATCTCTGGTCAGCACAGCTGCACTTGTGCAGCACAGATTTCATTGTGCAGGGCTGTGTTTGGCCAACTGAGAACGAGACAACAATTAGAATAAAGCTCTTGTAAAGCACCTGCATTCGGGCAGACCTACTATGCTCTTTTAAGAGATAATATGCCTCGGAGAATGAGATGGCAGAATGGAGCTGAGATGTAAGCTCCTTTGAAAAATACCCAGCTCAGCTGTGCCCATGGGTACCAGAGCTGTTGTCATCTAAATAATCCCACAGTGACAGCACAGCACAGCACAGCTCCTGTGGCAGAGGAACAAAGCAGGAAAGAATTTCACAATGTTTTCTCTGGCAAGAGCAGTTTAAATTGGCCTGTTTCAGACTGAGAGCAGCCCTGCCAGGAGGATTTGGGGGTGCTGGTGGTGGGTGAGAGGCTGGGCACGTCCCAGCCCTGTGCCCTGGGCTGAGCCCCAGTGTGGGCAGCAGGGCTGGGGGCATTCTGCCCCACTCAGGTGAGACCCCACCTGCAGAGCTGCCCCAGCCCTGGGCCCAGCACAGCAGGGACCTGGAGCTGCTGGGCAGAGCCCAGAGCAGGACACCAAGCTGCTGTTTACCTTGGAAACAGGCTGGGAGAGCTGGGCTGCTCACCTGGACAGGAGAAGCTTTGGGGTGACCAAACTGTGGCCTCCAGGTACTGAAGGGAGCCTGCAAGAAAGATGGAGAGAGATTTGGGACAAGGGATGGAGTGATGGGGGAATGGCTTCCAGCAAAAAGAGGCTTAGATCAGATATTGGGAAGGAATTCTTCCTTTAAAGCAAGGAAGGCTCTTGGATGGAATTCCCAGAGCAGCTGTGGCTGACCCTGGATCCCTGGAAGTGTCCAAGACAGGTTGGATTTTGGGACTTGGAGCACCTGGGACAGTGGAAGGTGTCCCTGCCATGGCAGGGGTGGCACTGCATTTGCTTTAAGGTCCTTCCAACACAAACCATTGAGGAATTCTCTGATGATAGCACTTCCAGCTGGATATACAACTCATACCAAGATCAAATATTAATATAGTAAAACAAAAGCTCTTAACTTTATCCCACACAACTTTTTAGGTTTTACTTGGACCTTTACTCTTCCTTTTTTTTTTTCTTCCCTATATTTTCTACTTTATATTAGTTGCTAAAAAATATAGCTGCAAATCTTCTCATAGCCTGGCCTCCCACCCTCTGCTCAGAACAGGGTCAAGATCCAGTGGTAAAGGCACTCAACAGCCACCTCCGGAATGCCTTCATTTGTAACTTTGGGAAATGAGGTCAAGAACAAGTTTTTCAAATTCAGAAATAATTTTTCAAATGATTGCAGTGAGGTTCAAGTGTGACATTGGAGGTCAGTCAACAGACTTAATAAGCACTGATCAGACACTGGCATGCCAGACTGAAACCCATCTTTGGCTCCATGAAATTAAGAATTTAAGGATTTGGGGAAACACTGACATACTAATATTTTCTTTGAAAATGAGGAAAAACACATTTAGTATTTTCAGCTATACTTCTGTCACATAAAACAGCTACAGAAAAGTTTTACTTTTAAATTTTGTGCCTTAATTTCATTTTTTAAAGTATCAAGTAATTTCATACCAACACAAGTAGGAACACTGAATTAAAGGTCAGGGTATTTCATTACAGCCACCCCTTTGGAGCAGCAAGAAGGGAATATCTTTCAAACATCTTTCAAACTGTCTCTCAAGTGCCCTGTATTGCAAATGCCCTCTGTTGAACTTGTTTGGGTTTTGCTGGGCTTAGAGAAGCAGCAGGAAATTTTTGGAGTTGGTCTGACATAAATGTTTGTTGCTGGCACGTAGATCTACAGAAATGATGGCTTAGAAAAGCTGGAGCTGTATTGTTTGGTGGTTAGAGAAAAAATGACAGACTGATGTTATTTGTTACATCCTTGCAGTTGCCTGATAAACTTAATTTGGGTGAGTAAGTCATCTACTATGCAACTGAACGTAATAAAACAAATACTGATATATATATATCAGTATTAAATAAAAAATATTACTGGCAATAAATATAAATAAGTGCTGATAAATAGAAATATATTTATTTTACATAAATATAAAGTTCCAATCCAATTTGATGTGTCTGCATTATGTGTAGGAAATAGATGCATGTGGAATTAGGCATACTAGTACTAAGTTAACAAGCAAATGCTTAGAAAATGCATATAGGAAGTAAATAATGTGCAAAAGACTAGTTATGGAGTGATTTGTAAAGTTAATTTCCTCAGGAATCATACTGACTGCAGGCCTTCTGGCAGAGCCAGGTTAATGCAGGAGATACTCATGGATAAATATATAATTATATGAGTAAAAAGTCAAAATAATGTAGGAGTTCTTCCTGAAATCAAGCTGTTTTTTCTACTCTATTCAGAGTGACTGGACAGAGACAAACCTACCCAAAACGAAAGCATTAATAGACCACACTTAATTAGAAATTATTCTTATTAACTATCATAATGAAACTTAAGATTGAAGTTGCATACAGATTAAATACTACAATATCTACATTACTGGGCATATTCTGTCTATATTTCATATAATCCATTTATATACAGGAACTCATTAAATAGCTTAGAAAATTTTAAAATCTCTTTTTAAAGCATATATGCATCAGTATACTAAAACCTATAAACATCTGGTAGGAAAATTATGGACATTCAGAAAATGGAGTTTGGAGATATTTAAGAACTTCCAGATTTTGCTCACAAGAGTTCTCACTGAACTTCAAACATTTTTTAATTCTGACAATTTTCCTTCATTAAAAAATAGACATGCCTGTGTAACCAACTAAATTCTGTCTGAAATGTCAGCTTTTACCTCTGAATCATTCTGCTGTCATAAAGCTTCTGATTCACAGAAATATTTAATATATGCTTGGAAAACTTCCATGGACTGGAGTGATGATGCCAGTGTAAGAGCAGAACCAGACAAATGACATCACTGTAGAAAGGGAATGTGTGTTATCAGCATCAGACTCATTCAAAAATGAGTTGATTTTAGTTAATGGTTAAGAAAAGAAATGCATAACTTAATTACTGACAAAGTAGCAATAAGGGCTTTAATGCTCAAGGCATCTTGCAGTTATTTCAGTATTAGTAATTTTGATTGCATGTTTAATTTGTGACAATTGTAACCTCATCAGATATCCTTACACCAACTTTCCCTTGTAGAACCCTAAAATTTCAGCACCTAAGCCTGTCTTAAAAATCAGCAGCTTGATTTTCAAAGACACTAAGTAGGGAAGCAACTCTCAGTGCAGTGACAAATCAGACACTTAGGTCAGGTATGCAGACTTCAGTAACTCACCCCAGTCTCTGGCACATCCTGTAAGACATCTCTCCTCTAAAATTCCCTTCAATTCAAGCTGCATTGGTCAAACATGACCCTCACTGTCTAGAGCTGAGATATTTCTGTATATCCATTTTAATTCCATGCAACGAAGTATGAATCACTACAGAGCTCAGGCAGTTCTTGAGTGTGGGCAGCTTGATTGATCCATCTTTGAGAATGGTACAACATGCCCAGACACTGTAAATATCCATAAATCCAAATCTGTTTCGAGGCTTTGGAACAGGTTGAGGCTGGAGCACATAATTTAGAATTGAGTGGCTACGTGCTATGAAGTTTGCACAGAACATCTAATAAATAACACTTTCAAAAGTCTAAAAATGTCAACAATTTACAGAAACAAGAAAAAGAGACAAATAACTCTCTCTGCCAAATATCAACTCCCTATTGCAAAAAATTAGCAGTGCCAAGTTTTCTCAAAGAAAGAAACCCTGTGGGTCCTTTCTGTTTCAACTGCAGCAAAGAATACTTTATTTCCTTCCCTTGTTCTGGTACATGTGCAGAGCATTTTAGATGCTTTCTGAACACAAAATAAAGAGGAAATATTTTCTTGACCTTGATGCTTGGTGCAGAGAATTGTATTCCAAATCATTGGGATTTTGTATAGTCAGGATACAGGGAGGTTGACATTAATAATGAGCTGGCAATTGCCAGTTCTTAGAGCAGCACAGGATGGTTCAGTGTAAACATTTCATACCCTGGTAAGCAAGATCATGTTTTGATCTTTAAATCCATATTCATTTTGGGCTTCCGTTCATCATTTTTCGTTTTGCAAGTGCCTGAATAAAAGTGAGATCTGCAGACAAAAGCAGCTGTACATCAAGAGAGGGAGAAATACAAGGGGAGTTCTGAGCCTCATCCTAAACTCCCTATTCCAGCAATATTCCTAATGCCATCTGTTGTTGCATTTGAATGTTGTTAGTCTTCTAACATTAGCTGATTAGTCTTTCCTTGTGCATCCAAAGGAATGGAAATGTCTCAAAATACATTTTTACAGTAGAGACTGCACTAAATGGGGGAAAAAATGGCACAGAATCAGTTCATCCTAATGAAAGGCAAAGGAGAGAAAATAGCTAATTTGGATGTCTTAATTATTAAAATGCAATTAAATATTTGCACTCCGAATATTTAATGTATCATTTAAATCTTCACAGTGTAATCTTGTAGGTGTACATCCATCATGTTTCACTGCAGGTGATTTACAGACACACACAGACACACTTCTGGGGACAAACCAGGGACAAATGCAAAAGGACTCAGTGTCTAGGGATGCACCAACAAAGAGAATGCAGCAGAATTTGCCTCAAGGCAGCTCCAGTTAGCTTTTCCTGCTGCTGGGGTCCAGCAGGGCTGCCCTGGCAGGGACCCAGCCCCTTGGCAGCCCTGTGGGCTCTGCAGGGTCACCCCACAGCACGAGCATCTGTCCAGCCCTGCTGGAATCACCCCTCCAGAGGAACAGGATGTATCAGCCTGAGAAAAGGACAATATTAGCACTTTGGCAGCCCCAAAAAATGATGCCTGGAGAGGCACCCTGGAACAGAGGCTGGGCAGAGTTAAAGGAATAAAGCAGGGATTTATTAAAATCCTTCAAAGGATTCACCTTGGCCAGCACAAGAGCCTGGCCATGGCTACACCCAAGATGGACCCAGAGTCAGGAGTTTCACACTTTTATAAGTTTTGGTTCCATTTCCACACTGGGGTTCACTGTCCAATTCCAGCTCCAGGTTCTGCAGTCCCACCCTCCCAGATTCTCTCCTCAATTCGCTGCTGTTTGCACTTTTTGGGGCTGGAGCTGCAGCGCTGTCCTTGGTTCTGGGGCTGGAAAAGGATTGTTCTGTGTGCCTGAGCTGGGAGGAGAACTTGGAACACTTTCTATGGAGTTCAGAGTTATATCCTAATGCAAGGCAGAATCTGGAATATATGACAGCTGAAATGAAGGCACCAGCAGCTGTAGTGGCACTGCTGTGCTCTGAGAAAGGCTGAGGGGCTCAGGAGCTGTGGGTGGGAGCTGCTGTCCCCAGGGCTCTGTCAGGGCACTTTGTCCCTTCCAGGACCTGGGCTATGCCTGCAGCTCCACTCTGCAAGCGACAGAAGTTCTGAGAAGCTGGGTCTGTGCCCAGCAGCTACAAGAGAGCCTGGAGGAAAGAAACTGTGTGTGTGCATGAACCCTGGGAGAGCAGGGAGAGAAACACAGAATAATGCTTGCCTGAGCTCCCTTACAAAGGAGTTGTGACCCTTGCACAGAGAGAATGGAAATGGGGCTGGAAAGACTCATTTTAAAAAAAAACAACCAAATAAACAAGACCAAAAAGCTGCAAAACCAAAGTCCTACACGGAAACTGCAAAGGCACAGACACAGAGATGCTCAGGATTTTTCCAACATTGGCCACCCACAACTTCATAAACTCCTGGAATTCCTGCAGTCTCTGTAGGTTAAAGCATCACCTCTTCCTCTGGAATTACGAGCTCTTGTGGCTGATTACTATAAGGAAATAGGAAGTTCAGGAAGATTTCTATTTCCCCTCAATATTTTCAAAGTTGGATTTTACATTTAGCATCTCTCTAAACTTTTGACTATCTCTAATTATGGATGATTCATGTTATAGCACTGAGTGCTTTGGCAGAAGCATTTGCCTACAGCATCAGGCATCTCCACCTGTGGATCAATTCTAATAAACAGAAAAATCCTTAAATAACCTGCTCACCTGAAGGTAAATGAGACAAGAAGAGACAATCTTGTTTAAGCAGACACTACAAACAGTCTTTGCCAACTGTTTATAACTTGCACACAGTATATAGGATTGTGAAATGCATATAGGTTTTTAAAATTTATTCCCAAGATTTACAGAAAATATAATTAAACTGTTGCTAATAAGCATTTATTTTTTTAAAGAGAAACTTACATTATCAGCAAGCTTATCCCTATTTTCAATCAATGTAAGCCAGATGTGAAATTCCTTGAAATATTAATGTCCTGTATTTGTCTTTCCTACTTTGAAAGAAACCAAAGTGTATTCATATGGTAAAGCTCATTCAGGGATCATGCAAAATAAATGCATTTTCCTGAAAGATCCATTTCAGTCTACTGCATACAGGTGTACTGAAGTCAGGCTATGCATATTAAACTTCCACATAAAAAAAATCAGAGAAAAAAATATTGCTATGCCAGCACTTTCTGCTGTTTCCACAAGTAACTGGATGTGCAGATGCACAGGATACTTCAGCAGAAGCAGGAGAATGTTTGAATTATTTCTTTTCCTCCCTGCTTCCTCTCATAGCTCTCAGCATACAGGTCTGATACAATACCTAAGAATGAGAGGGAAGAAAGAACTTTACAAATTGTGCCAAATAACATTAATCCATTGAAAAGGCCATAAATTAATCCTCTCTTTTTGGAGACTAAAAGCTTGATATCTGTGAGCAAGTATTATAGGAGCTCTTATTTCATTTCTGAATTGAGAAACCTTCATTAATTTGGGCCATTAATTGTGGAGATTCATTACTGGCATATTTTCATCATTTTAGTTTCCTTTTAATGTATTCTTAATGAAATGCTTCTATTTTCACACAGGCCTTCTATAGCAGAATTAACTTGGGCAGCTTTGCAGAAGCTGCTCTGTAAAAAAGGCAGATGAATGGGCCATGAGCTTATCATAAACCACTGTGATTTACAAATAATGCTGAGGCACTTTGGTATCAGGCACTGCGTAACAAAGGCTCTGTGTATTAATTGTTTTCTATACTGTGACAATTCTGCCCTTTAAAATACACAAATCTGTGAACTCCTGGCTTAGAAGCAGCCAATTTATCTCCTGGCTGGTAAATATTGGTTTCAGGTGCTCTTCCCCCAGCTCTGTTTTCCTTCCAAACCCCCACATAACTCCCAGGGCCATTAATGGGATGTGGAATGTGTGAAATACAGAGAGGAATGAAGGGCTCCTGCAGTGGGAAGGAGGGATCCAGGAAAACCTGGATGAGCAATATCTTAATTATCTGCATGTTACAGACATTCAGGAAATATGAAATGAATAATAGGAAAAAAGCCAGACAAACATACAGCCAAATATACACGTGGAAACAGCACAGCCACACTCAGAATGTGCATGGCCTCATTAGGGTCCTGAGACAAACACCTAACGAGGCTAATTGGACTGAAAACCCCAAATGAGCTAAAACAACTCCTTTCCTGTTCTCTAGACCCTTCCCTGTATGCCTTTATAAGGGTGATAGCAAAAAGAAATTCAGATTTTATTGAGGGGTCCTTCATGTAAAATCGATGCTTGCAGGAGTGCAGCACTGCTCACCTGCTGTTGCAAGGTGTGCACTTGGAGTGAGATCTATCCATTGGTTTCCCAATCTTCCTGACAAATTCAGTTTACAATTATCAGAAAATACTTTTTAAATGAACTTTGTTTAATTTACGTAACAACTATCAATTTATTTTCAAATTTAATTTCAAATTCTTAGCTTTACATTTCATACAGAGATGAGTATAAAAATCCTCATTGAAAACGCCTTTGGCACTTCACTGTGATATAATTTACAGACTTTTTTTTTCCTTCCATAGGTACAGTTTTAGGCATAAGGTTATTAATTGGATGGATGTTTTCAGAACTTAATTCTCTACAAACTTTCTCAAGTCACACTAGCAAAAGCCCACCAAAACCAGCTGCAGCTACACAAATGCTCAGTGATTGGTATTTGGAGTTGCATTCAGCAGCCCATTCCTAATCAGTACATTTTTAAAGCATGTTGCTCATATCAATCACTTAATTACAACCCTAATATTAATTATACCTCAGATAGTTAGATGAGCAGCCTGTACTTCAGCTTTGATTAAATTTTTCCCCAGAATGGAGGAAGGACAGAAAAAAGAGGGAAACTGTGTTCACTCAACTTTTAATTTCATTTCAAAGCCAGAAATCTGCAGCTTGCTCTAACTGTAACACAGATTTCAAAGAATAGTTTGTCTTGCAACAAACAAGACTGGCAGAAACAACACGGTGTTAATGCAATTTTTTGCATGAAAGAAAAATATTTTAGGAATATTTTTGTGCTTCACCCTGGTGCCATAACATTTCATAATGCTGTATTCCATTTGGCACAAATGTCCTTAAATGTCACCAGCTCATTAGTACAAACATTCTCACTCCTGCTTGTAATTCCAGGTTATTTCTGATTAAAGTGCATTTTTTAAATGGTACCTGCTCACTGAGGATTAATTAGAAGCATCTCCTTGAGAAGCTAATTTCTAAAAGCTAACCTACACCAGTATTTGCACATAACAATCACAGAGTTTAAATGATGAATTCCAGATTATTTGCAGTGCAACTGCACATCAGTCAAGGTTACTAATCTTTCCTAGCAACTTATATAAAAAGAAAAAAAAAAGAAAAAAGTGAGCTGTGTTCTGTGTCCTTACATAGAAAGTTCTGTGTACTTCTGTGGAAAAGATAGAGTTACCTAGAAAAGATAAAGTTACCTGGAAAAGATAACACAGGATGGAAAGCTTGAATTCAAGTGGAAAAGAGAAGACCACAACCTTCCCAAGGCAGAAGAGGATGAGTGTGACTTTTTCTGCAAATGGTGCCACTTTTTGCTGCTTTCCAGAAGCTGTGGAATTTGGGAATGCTTATTTTGAAAAGGCATTTCCAAAAATTTCATCCAAAACCTCAATGAGATCCACCAAAACTGATCTAAAGTTCTTCTTCCTGCAGTTTTTATTTAACCTGGGATTTTTTTTTTTCTGTACATCCAACTTGAACTGGAAGAATTCCCTGCAGCTAACAAAACTCCTGGCAGCTTCCCAGCTCGTTGGGCTACACTTTTGGCTTTTTAATCCTGCAAGCACATTCATCCCACTCCCAGTATGATTCCAGTGATCTATATTTTTCCCTGTATTGACAGAGTTGTTTATGGCACTCCTCAGGTACAGGCCTTGGGTCCCATTCTGCATTTATCTGCTCCCATTAAGTGGTGTCGTTAAAGACATTTCGACAGCTCTCTCGGCACTCCACCAATGTTTGTGACATTAAGGCTTGAATGTCTTCAAATTTCCTACAGCTAAATGTTGACAAGCTTGAATTCTTATTTATTGGTTCCCTGCAGTAACAAACTGCATGTTCCTCTTTGACAGTTGCTTTCATGATGAGCTCTGCTCACAAAAGGCTGATGTTTTGAAGCCACATTTGAGCAAACCCCTGCATTTTAAGGGCCAAATTTACTGCAGCACTAAAAAAGCCTTAACAACACATCGATATAAAAGGATATAATGAGATGTTTAAATGGTATACTGAATCATATGGGCTCATTTCAAGCAAACAATTCCATCAGAAAAGAAATTCTGGCTTTTGTTTGAATAGGGGATGAGGATGGAAATATCTTAATTCCCAGCTGTATTGAAGGACAAATCTCCCACAATCACAAATTAGCAAATGCAGATCAGGATTTTATATCACTGTCCAGCGCCTACAAAAAACTCAGAGCTTCCAAATGAGTTTAGTTTTTGTGTTACTTCCTTTTAGATACATTCCACTAACAGTCAACTAAACAAGCTGAGCCAAGAACCTGAGCTCAGGGATTTTTTCCCCCATTTTATAGTAAGTTGAACGTCTTAAACAATACAGAAGGAAATAGAGTAGTAATTTATTTTGTTCAGTTAAAGAAGAGAAAAAAAGCCTCATTTAAGGTACAACCAATAATTATATATTTGAAAAACAAAGCCAAAAAACCCAGAAAAAGCTATGGCTGAGTTACCACAAATTCAGAATCTCCATGTTAAGCCAATATATTAAAGTCAGCATATGCAAAAACATAAATGTTCCCTAAGCAGGTCAGAGATTTTTAATATAGACAGTACATTGGAATATTTGTTTACACAGAGCCCACCAATTCTGTATTTACCAGCAGATAAAAATGCCATGATACTGTACTCACTGCTGTGTACTAGAAATGTCCAAACACGGACTAAAAGGAACTGATAATCAAATGATAGTGCAAAAAACTTTGTTCTGCATTCATTCACCCTTTGAACATGGGTGACATGGAAATCTTCATATCCTGTGCCTGCCCATTTCCTTAAGCCTTGTGCTGCTGAACTCAATATTCAGTCCTGGGTAACGTTTTGCACTGGAATCATAAATCACTAAATCTGCAGGTGGCAAGGGCAAGAAACAAGGTACCCAGGAGCCAGAATAAGTAATTCACAAAAGCCATAAGGCCGAGGTAGGAATGTGTTCTCCTTATTTTCCGTGCTGCAGCACCTTTCCAAAGGTTCAGAAACAGGTATTTACAAACAAGAGTCAAGTGACTTGACTCTCATTTTTTCCTGCGGTGTCAGCAGGATAACATTGATTTATTTGGGGACAAGTTCAAGCCCAGCATTTGTTCTTTGTAGACTGCCTCTCTAAAGGTGAGACTCATAGTTCAAATCTTATACACCAAATAAATTCCACTTAAATCTACTTTGATGGCTTAATTGGGGTGTATGACTTGTGTTGCCTCCTGCAGAGTGCTGAGTTCCACTCTATGTTATTTGACCTTATTGTGAGAGCAGTGTTGCATCTTTTACTGTTTGTTTTATTCATGATCCAGAGGTGAATACAATAAATAAAAGCTTGAAAAAGCATTCTTGAAGCAATTCCACTGTTGGAGGAAAGCACTGTTTACCTTACCCCTGGGTGAGCAATGGGGCTGCAAACACCAGCAGTGCTCAGGTTAACTGCTCATTCTAGAGACTTGCTTTGACTCCATTTATGATTTTACCATCACCTCAAAATCCCAGCCTCAGTCTGCACGTGGTATGAGCTGCGTGAAATACAGAATACACGGAATACTCACCAAAGGAATTTCATTCTTTACCAAACAATTCCCAAGTTATGGGAAATGGTCACATCCAAGCCAAGCACGGGGAACAATTTCATTGCTGGTGACTGAGTGGGATTTTCAGATGTGTTCACAAAGTGCACATCACACTACATCTGTTCCATCAGCACAAAAACCACCTTTTGCTTGCTCTGCTATGTTTCAATAAACTTCCTAGTGAACCAATGTGCATGGAGAAACCACCTTGCTTCATTAGAACATTACTGTGTTTGGATTAATAAAGACCAGTGTTAGTAACATATTAGTAACAGAGGCTTGTGTTCTGAAACCAAATTAGTAGGTTTAATCTTTCGGATAGGGCTCACTCAGCTGCCTCGAGGAGGGTTTTTAACTTGCCCACCTTTAAGACTGTGTGTGTGCCCAGTAAGAAGAGCAAGGTGTTGGTAAAAGCACAAACCCCACACCAGGAGAGCTGCTGAGTTCCTCTGCCTGCACTTCACCCCTCTGCTGAGTTCCTCTGCCTGCACTTCACCCCTTCCCCTGGCAGTGCAGAATTCCACACTGCTGCTCTGCACCAAACCTGGACTCAGCCCTGGCATCAGGCTGGAGCAGCAGCTGCAGGGAGCAGAGTCAGGGTGCCCCAGTGCAGGGCAGAGAAATGCAGTGCCCAGAGATGCACAGATGAGATGCAGAGATGCAGAGATGCAGAGATGCACAGATGCAGAGATGCAGAGATGCACAGATGCACAGATGCACAGGTGCACAGATGCAGAGATGCAGAGATGCACAGGTGCACAGATGCACAGATGCAGAGATGCACGGATGCAGAGATGCATGGATGCAGAGATGCAGAGATGCAGAGATGCAGAGATGCACGGATGCAGAGATGCAGAGATGCACGGATGCACAGGTGCACAGGTGCACAGATGCACAGATGCACAGATGCACACACACACCCCCATACATACAAATACACCCATGGCTTCTGCCTAGAAGGAAATGACTCAAAACCTCAGCTTAAAAAGCTTGAGTGGGCTTAAACACAGCCACGAAATCGTTGTATTACTCTGTAAAGTTCATGTTTGCAAAGTGTCTCCTACTGTGCAGAAGGAATTGTGCTGAGCCCTTCTGCAGGTGCAAAACAAATCTCTCTTCTCTCCCAGCACTGCCCTCAAGCCCCACTGGTCACAGATCCTTCAATATTGACCCAAATGGAGCAAAGAAACACGGATGCTTTGGGAAAAGCATCTTGACACATTCCTGCTGGAAGTAATGCAGCAAAGGGCTGTCAAAACTCAGCCTAAAACTGCTTCCCTTGGTGCCACCCATCACCTGCAGCCCTCCTCACACAGCCTGCAGGGAGGAGCAGGAAAGGCTCCAAATCCCCTGATAAAAACCATCCTCATAAAACAAACACTCTGCTGCCCTTTAAAGGGAAACGACACCCCATGACCCCCTGTTCCAGGAGATTTTTGTGTCTGTTACATTTTTTAAGATACAGATACTAAGTCTAGAGCAAAATGTCAGCCATTCATATACTTTAGCAGTTTAAGGAGAAGAATTAGTCGATGAAGAAGAAGAAAAATCCCCTAACCTTGCAGTTTTACTCTATTTCTAGATATTGATTGCACTGTAGCTCATAATATCCACTTTACCAAGAGGAGAGGGGCAATAGCAGCAATTACCTGTTCACAAAGAGAAATATAAAAGCTCTACCACAAACAGTGCCTGAAATTAATTTAGGAGTAGATTTAGATGAATTTTTTTAGTCTGAAATTTTTAAGGGACTTATAAGCTAAATATCAGTTTCATTAACTATTCAATATTTCACAATACATAACGAGCTCCATCAGAATTGTTAAAATAGAAAAAAAATATATATTTCATCTTGATGATGTTAACAAATTGTCTTTAATCTTTAATACAAGTACTCAGAATCCAGGAGTCTTCAAACAAGATCTCCAACTTGAAGGTAAATTTCAGAGATGCCCCAAGTTCCTACCTGATTTTTGGGTTTTTTTTTGGTTGGATGTTTTTTGTGGGTTTTTTGAGGAATGAACAGAACTGGATCCAAAGAATAATAAATATTTCTACAGTATAATATGGCAGGGAAAAAAATAAAATGCTTTCTTATCACTAATTAGAGTTCTCCATCTGATTGCATTTTATGCCGCCTCAGTCTGGCCTGGAAATAAACTCTTCATTGCAAAAACCTAGAGAATACAGCACAGCCTTGCTCCACCATGGTAATCCCAAAAGTCTAAAGGAGGAGAATATCTAGGGCCATCCAAACGTTCTTTCAACCGCAGAAACTGAGTGATAAATTCGAAGGAATAAATACATTTTTATATCACACACCTTGAATTCCTGCCTTAAGAGTTAATCCTGTTTGCATTCCCACTGCAGACAGCTCCACAGAGCTTCCTCCCTTCTGGAAATTACTGACAAAACTGTTGTGGTGCCACCTGATGTCCCAGCAGGGAGGAGCTCAAGCCACTGCCCAGGGCCCCGAGGGGCAGCACACAGAGGGACCAGAGAAACTCTGCAGAGCAGAGGCAAAGATGCTCCTCAGCTGAGCAGTAAAGCACATTGCAGTTTAGGCCTAATAATTAATGAGTTTAAAGATCCTAATGCATCACAGTTAACACCCAGCTCCCTGGAAAGTCTGCTGTAAAGTGTCAGGGAAAGTCAGATAGAAACACACTGAAGTCTAGCATGGAGCTGCAGAGCCACTGAGATCACTGTACCTCAAAATCACTTAATAGTCATGCTAATTTAAGGTAGCACTCTAAAAATAAGCCTCTGCTCCATAGGGCTCAGTTATGAATCACCATAATATATGAATCATAACTTCAAATGCAGTAATGAAAAGACATGGGAAAATAATATGGTTTGTTCAGGAGAGTGCTTATTATTCCATTTCACAGAAGACTGAAAAAAAAGCTGGTTTCATTATTTTTATATAATCATTCTAAATTGCAAAGTCCTCCACACATCCAGGCTATTTAAATACCATTTTAACAATGTAATTGCTAGAGATATTTCTCTCTGCCTTCTTTTGGGGGTGGGAAAAAACAAAAAAACCCACAAAAAACTACACTAGTAACAACATCTTAATTTATTTTCTTTTTCATTATTCTATGGGGCTGACACCTGGCAAAACTATTTTGTTTATATTCCTTCCTCTCAGGGTACTCAGGTGGAGAAGGCCCAAGTGAATAATTAACTAATCAGTGGCAGCACAGTGCACTTCCAGCACAGAGGAGATCTTGGGATTCCCAACCTGTCACAGAGATAATTTCACATGCAAGCACGAATGTCTCAGAATTCTAGATCCTTAAATAAAAAACAATTAAATATTTGTTCCAGGCTTTGGCTGTGGCAGTCAATCATTTATGTATTTAATGGCTGTGGACTATGCTCATCTAAGCTTTTATTTCTGCAGGAGGGACACGTTGGCATGAGGAATTAAACAACAAATTTAACAATAAATTCCACCTGACATTTGGTGCCACCTCCAGCCCAGTGGATCCAATCCAAGGGCAGGTCCTGAACAAACATTTTCCTCTGCACAGAGGAGTCAGTGGAGTTCCCTTATGGAACTTGGAGTTACACAGTCAAAGTGTAATATTGTCCACTTTTTCATCACATTCCTTTGAAATTTGAAAAGCTTTGTGTACATTCTTGATTCAAACTCCAATTCCTATCCAGAGGAACAGAATATTCTTTTTTGTTTGTTTGTTTGTTTGTTTGTTTTTTAATTCTAATCTCTCCTTTCAGAGATAAAGTGTCCAGGGACTGGAATCAAAGGTACTGAACATAAATTTGCTTAGACATGTGCTGACCTTCCCCATGAGCTCCACATTATTACAAATATTATATTCCAGATACTGGGCTTTCACCTTAGGGCCAAGCACTTAGAGGTTGGGCACCAAACCACATTTTCAGGTTTTTCAATCTTGAACACACCCAGTTATCATTGTCAGACAGAGAATGTGTGCTTATACCCAGATTTTCAATAATTTCAGGGCAAGGAGGAGCAGCACAGGGCTGTTCACCTGTGGCTGCTCTCAAGCAATGAATCCTCACACATTAAGAGCTTCCTTGCACATTTCATTTTTATACCCCCAAAGCATTTTGATTAAAAATGCAGCTAATCTTAAGTTACAAGTCTTGTCCAAATGCAATCGATTATATTTTGTTCAAAATGAAGCTGTAGCACCTCTGTGGACGAGGAGTGAGAGGAGATGGTGATTTTTGGAGGCTCTCTGTTGGTAAATGCAGAGAGCTGGGAATGCACCAACTGCATTGCTGCTCCAGACAAATTAAAACTAATGTACTCCTTTGTATTTCCTGAACTATACCCTTTCTTACCCCAGAGACTGAATAATTGGACTTTAAGTCTCCTGAATAATGCCAAAGATGGACTAATGATCCATAAAATTTTCATTGTGTGTTTTCTTGCCCTTTTATAACATGCTAAAAATATAAAAATTGGAATACTTCAAATAACACCACTGCAGAACTTGGTCACCTCTTCCTAGGTGCCAATAACCAAGGGGTTTAGTTTCACACAGCACCAGATTATGGGAGGTTGAAGCTGATGAAACTACTCCAAGCTAGATAGAAATAATTGATTCACAAATCAAAGCTGTAAAGCACAGCCACTTTTTGCCTCTCAGAAATCATGTTGAACAGGTAGTAACAGGTTGCATCTGAAATTTTGCTCATTTCTTCAAAAGATATATAAAAACTCCACATCCCCCAAAGCTATCCTCTGTGACAGATAGAGCAAGAAATAGTAGAAAGAAATGAAAAATAACACAGCAGACTAGAGGTAGTTGCCTAATTTTCTACTCTGGTGTTGTGCAAATGTAATATTATTTTTAAAGGTACCTTAGTAAAGAGGCCAATCCCAAACCTCTGCATTCCTATTCACATTGCTGGAGTGCTGATTACTTAAAATAATTAAATTAATAACTCTGTAAAAGTGTAGGAGTGGAAAACTTCATGAAGGCAGTGAGGAAAATAAAGCTTTTCTGGACTAATCAGTGGAAACACACAGTGAGTCGATGATCCAGAAAATCCTTCCTTTCCAACAGCATTGTAAGGAGCATTGACTAATTTGAAATCATAAAAAAATGTGTGCAATCTTCAAATAATTTTGATTGACATGAATTACATTCCTACCTTTTTTTGAGCTTCTGGGACAAAACACTGAATTCAACTGATCCTCTATCAATGACTGTAATACTATGCTACATACACGAGAGGTTGAATAAATTTAATTTAACAGTGCATAGACTAAAGGTTGAATAAATTTGATTTAACAGTGCCACTTTTGTGTTTGTCTGTCTGGTTGAATGTTTAAAAACAGATTTCTGGAAGACTATTTTGACAGGGGTTTTTATTAGCTAGATTTACTTGTGAATAAAAGTTTAGAAATGAATTAGCTCCAGATAAAAGTATCACAGATGATGTATTACAAAAACATTGCAAGTCCAGTTCTCTAAATTAGAACATTCTATTACAAAGTGTCAAGAAACCTGCTTAATTTTCATTTCTATACATATAAGCACCCCACAGATGTGTTTACTGGGTAGGGCCACCTCTCCCCTTTCCCTGACTTCTGTACCCACAAATTTCTGAGTTATTCTGAAACATCTGTGCAGGGCCAGAAGCTTGGACTTGTTCTGTTCCTTGTGCTTCCAGTTTAGGATACTCCATAATTCCATCATTTTTTTAGACAAGGCATCTTTTTAGACAAAGCTCCAGCCACAGGAAAAGTGAAGCCCAAAATCTGTTTTTATCTGCAATGTTCATTTTTTTTCCCCTCATTGAATGATTGATGGTTCAACCCTGAGCCTCTCCAGCCCCACTGCAGCCCTGGCAGGGACTGCCATCAGCTCAGCCCTTTTAGCCCAACAAATAATAATAAAGAAAAATCATCAGTTATGTTCTTCCATGTCTTTGACTCTTAAATTGCAAGATTACTGGAGAATTATGTTATACTCGGGTCAGGTTTTAATTAAAATTTTGGTTTTAATTAGTGCAGCAGAAAATAACGGGTATTACTCACTAGCCCACATTTTCCATATTTTTAAGGCTAATTTATGCTTTAGTTTAAAATTCTCCTGAATCCTCAATTAATAAGGAACTTCCAGCTAGAGTAACTTTGCATTGCACATGTGAAATACCAATATTTTGGACATGTAACATATTCATCAAATGTCACTGGTGCCTGCATTTGTCATCTGGCAGTGCCCAGCAGTGATATTGTCAGGGATGTCACAGACTGGAACCCTGAAAACCCAGCTCCAGGAACAAGGATGCAACTTGGAGGGAAGTTTTTAAGGCAGAACCTTTTTTTGGCAGTTTTATAGTTCTAACACACAAAGATGACACTGGGTGCTTGAAGCAAGGCTCCCTTATTGGCAGGGGGTAGCTTTGCCCAACACATTTGATATTTTCTTTTTAGATGGAAGCCAGTGTATTAGTGTAAAATGAGCTATGGCCTTTATATATTTAATCATAAATATTATTATAATTGTGGTAGCAAATGCAGGACTTATTACAGCTTTTTGGATCATTCTTTTTTTTTTTCTCCAATACTCATAAAATCAATATATTAAGCATGAAGGGACTTAAGATCACGTCTCCAATATTTAGGGAGCTCCTCATGCCCTTCTAGAAATGCTGCTGGTCTTTAAATTCAGCAAGCCATCAACACTCTTTGTCTTTGCTAAATTTATACAAGTGGAAAGTCACAGAGAACATATACAGGGGAGGGGAAAAAAAAGTATGTTCTGAATATTTTTAAACTATAGCTAATAGCAGAACAGCCTATGCAATATGTAGATTATTTTTTTTCTCCATCTTTTGACAGTCATTGAAATGAATTCCAACTGGAGATCTGAAAAGCTGGCATAAATCTATTTTTCCCTCTTGATTCTTTTATATCCTGCACTGAGCTCAACTGAACTGGAGAGAACAGTTATGCATATTAGAGCTGGAAAGAGCTGAGGATACAAAATGCAGATCTTTCTGGGAAAGAACATGATCACTCTCTCCATGCAGAATGTGAGTTTGCCTCTTCCTGGCCTCCCTCTCCACAGTGGGATCTAGAAGGTTAAAGTTGTTTTATTTTCTTCTCTTCACACCAAGGTAACCAAGTAAAGCATCACTGCAAAATTAATTAAAAAGCCCAAACTGGTGAGGAGCTTGAGGACAGTTTAACTCCTATCCAAAAGATTAATTTTGCAAATAATTTGTGTCTGGACATGATTTGATCCTTTTGGACAAATTTTGGATGTTTGTAGGTCATTGGTGTTATGTTTGTTATTTCCACAACTGATATGGAGAATATAAGTACTGTCCAAATATCAACATGAATTTTGGGGCAAGTGCAAGATCTGAGAAAGCTTCAAGCCTTGGGATTATTTTCAAATCTTTGGGATAAGGATAGAAGCAGGAAAAAAAAGGATTTATGGAAAATGGCCTTGCAAAGGGGCTGGGATACACTTCCATGTAGAGAGGAGTGATAAAATGAGCCTTAAAAACAAGGAAAAAAAGTGCCAGCTTGGGAAAGCAAAAATATATAAACCAAAATTTTAACTCTAATTCTTTTCTTCAAAAGAAGAAAAGGAGAAAGAAATGGGTAAATGAGGGACTTTGTCAGAACTTTTCTAATTTTCTCTAACTCCAATAGTTTTTTTTTTCCTTTTTAATTCTAATCATTCACCTCCACTGTGAAGTTATTTACAGGTTCTTGCCAGTTATGAATAAAAAGTAAAAATAAAAGACTAGGCTCTGAAATATCTATTTACATCAGTATCTCTGCAGACAACATTGTTATTCCTTACTTGAGCTATTTCCAATTCAGATTAAAGTGAAAGTATATCAGGTCCTCACTAGCAATTTAAAAATCCTCCACTCATGTGTGCCAGGTTTTATATATTTTGGAACATATGCCAAAACATTGCTGCTTAAGACAGGGTGCTTTAGGAGAGGGAATTGTGTGAGAAAGAAAATGAATAAAACAATCACAAAAATATTTTATTCTTCTGATTGAATTTTTATCTCATCTCATTTCCATGCATTCTTTTTTTTTTTTTCTCTCTCTAAAGCCAGTGATACTGAATGCTGATAAGATTACATTGGTGTAGCTCCAGCCCAACACATTATTTAAGAAACTTGCACACATACACTTTAAATAAATAAATCTGTCCAGAGAATGTTTCCTAACTGGGCTAAGAACTCATCTGAATACTACAAAACATTGTAGAAAAAGGTAGTTGGTGGCAGATGATGAATTTCCTGATTAATTCACTGTTTTTGGAAAGTCCTCCCTTAACCCACTGTGATTCCTATTTGTTGGCCATGCTCCTGTGGCAATGCCCAGGAAAGTCAAAAGCAGCACCCTAAAGGCAAGCATGGAAAATAAGTTTATTGTACCAGTGAAACAGTGATCTGAGAAGCAGGGCAGGGAAAGGTTTTCTCATCACTCAGTGCTAAAACCTCTCCCACACGTAGTTAAGGTATTGACAGTGCTCTGAGCTGCTGGAAAGCAAAGTTCACTGTCACTCAAGCAGCTGAAAAACATGGAGGGAAGACTTAGAGTGCTTCACTTCTGAATTTTTCAGGTTTTTCAGCTCAGAAAAGCTGGAAGATGTATTTTCAGGGAAAAAACAAACCAAAGGAACCTTAACTCTGTCCCTTCAAGTGGCCACTTGTAGGAGTCACTGCATTCATTGCTGCAGCAGAGGGTCAGGAGGGATCTGCTGGAGCAGCTTGCCAGGGCTGCTTTGAGAAATGAGCTCCAAAGACCCTGAGAGTGTGATTGTGAGAGGAGAATTCATCTAAAAAATCTGGTCACCATTTTCCCTCACCTGACTTCTCTGTGCCAAATGAAATGTGTATTGAAATTAAATAGTTATATTTCGACATGCCAAATTTACTGTTTTTATGAGTATTATGAAGGTTTAAAATACTTAACAAGTATTCTTGGGAAACATGGTCATCTGTACATTAAACACATACTGACATTATTACAGCTGTGTAGAAATATCCACTAACATATCATAGTTTCATGTTGCTGATTGCAGAAATCCATATTAAATGATTGCATTGCTTCTGTTGGTGAAGTGCAGCAGGAAAAACAGTAATCTGGTTTCAGAAACTGTAATGGGAATCACCAATTCAACCAGAAGTTAGTGCCATTGGGAATCCTCTAGAAGTAATACAGGGGGACACTAAAATAATAAAGTTTACACCAGAACTGTTCACACAGTTGCTCAAAATGGCTGAAAACACAGAAGAGTCATGCATTGTTTTATTTAATAAGAACAGAAAAGAATTTACTTCTGCAGCTAAAACATTCTCCACAATTAAAGGAAATCTCTAGATGATATGGAAGCTAT
>VZTT01023279.1:0-17189 GCA_013400855.1 Buphagus erythrorhynchus
AGAGAAGGGAGGAAGTACACACGTACTATGGAGATTATCAGGGTTAAGCCATCTACTGCTGTTTGATGCATACACACTCACACACACACAATTACATTGCAGAGGTATGTATAGGTATCGCTAATTATTCAAGATTTGTCCCACAATACCTTATAAGACACTGATTTTACCACCTTAGACATTTAACCAATCACAGGGCCAGAGTGAATAAAAAAGCCTTTTGTCTCTGATCTCTTCTGACTTTTTACTAATTCATATTTTTTTCTGAGATCTGTAACAAAATCTAGACTACTAGAGATACTATAATTACAGTTTATGTCTGAAGTCTTCAGAACTTCAAAGTTAGGATTTGATCAGCTGCTTGGCCAACTCAGCAACTCATTTCTTTTGAAAGTCATAGCAATAAATTGATTTCTTTGCTACTTCTTCTATTTGAAATATAAGAAAATGTACTGTGCAAATGACAATACTTTTATACTGCAAGAGCCATTCAGCATGTAGACCTTTAGGAAGCTGGGAATGTGACTTTGAAGAAAATTTTATTATTATGATACATGGTTTCTGAGAAGTCTTCTACACTTGCAATAGCAAGATTACATGAATTACATGAATTATATTCATACATGCTTTCAAATGCACTATTCATTATTCAAATGAACCACTCATTATTGGCATATTAGGAGTATCAATGAATTTTTAAAAATAAATTTCTTCCCAACACTGTGAACAAACCCTGCCCTAGTCATGCATATTTACAAGCTCAGCAAGAGGAAAAGTTCCTGGACATGTGGAAGAGTTTACAATTAAAAAATAAAGCCTTTTTATTTTACTTGCTAAAGATAATAGTAAGAATCAAACGAGAGTAAGAAACTCTCTTTGAAAATCTTTCTGCTTCTCTTTAATGTACAACACCAGTTTCTGCCTTCATAAGCTGTGTTACATTAGAAGCCATGTGGATTCTAATACAGAGCCTGGCTGGTCAGGTAGACACAGGGGGACTGGGGAAAAAAGAAAATGTTTTGTTTGTGGCCCTACTTATAGAGTAATCGCCACAGTTTCTGTGCTTCCCTTCCCAGAAGCGACAGCAGTTACCTACTTCATTATCACATACATTAGATTTTAAATCATGAAATGGGAACTTGAAAAGGTTCTGAAGAGAGATCAAGTTCCCCCTATCCTTCCCCTCTAAAGTGCAAAGTGTCTGTGCAAAAGAGGAGTCTCATGCAAAAGCTTTTTGGGTTATTTTCTGAACTTTCTCTTTGATCTCTATTGGAAACTCAGTGGAAAATATTTCGGCTTTTCAACTTTTGATCTGAACTGCAGGCAGCACATAATGAGCACAGTAAGATTTCCTTTGATACAAGATAGTTGCATTATTGAGATGTGTTTGCTCAAATCTAGATCAATACCTAGGCTCTAGCTCCCATGCCATAGATACATTTTCATATGCAGAGCTTTCACAGCCTCCCACTGCCTTCAGCAGAGACTCACTCAGGTACCAAGTTACACTTGTGCAGAATTGTTCCACAACTACACCTTAGTGACATCTTCAGTGTAAACAAGAGTAATTACCCATAATTTACATTATGGCTGCACATTTCTGTACAGAAGTACAGTGTAATGAGAACACAAAAGTAAATTTAAAAATTCAGTTGTATTCTTCCTGAGTTTAGTATGGATATTTCAGTCTCAACTGGCAGCCAGAACAAAAAGTGGTTTTTTTTCGGTTTTTTTTTGGTTTTTTTTTTGCCTTGGCATAAATATAGCTTTATTATTTACTTTCCCGTCCTGGTGAAGCCAAAAGACTATTTCACCTCAACTTCCCCTTGAGGCCACTTTTTCTTCAAACACCAACACTTAATCAGTGAATGGAATAGCAGATGTGTGTGCATACAGTTATTAATTAGGCAAATGAAAAATACGTAACTTTTGACTATACAAAGAATTCATTCAAAATACATGCAGATCTGATTTATAAAGGATAAACTCCCCACCTTTTCTCAACCCCAACTTTTACATTTCTATTCCCAAGTGTAAATATACCCTTTAAAAACTCAAAATCAGATCTGGATGAGTTTGCTAGAAAGACATAAAAATTATAAAACTATCCCTTTAAGAAGAAAACTATGCTTACTCATGAATTCTGTGATAGTGAAATAACCAGAGAAGTTGATAAGCACTAAGGGAATTGAGCTCTAACCTATGGACAGGAAATAAAGAATAAGAAAACGGATAAAAAATGACAAGGAAAATTACACAGAGAATTATAGAAAAATACAGATCTGAAAATTATTTTGCAACTTTATCCAAGTCGGATATAACTTCTACTGAAGTTATCAGATTTGAGGCAGTCAACATTTACATTCTGAATTTGTGATAAATTATTGCTTGACTACTTTCTTTTCCAGACACCTCAGAATTATCATTATTCAACTCTGTTGTTTTCAGAAGAGATTTCCAAATTACTTTTCTTCCTCTTGAGTCTAGCTATAACTACTAGTTCAAGTCTCACTCTAAGAGCAAGTGCAGCATTTGGAAAGTGAAGCTGAGAAGTTGCAATGCTCTGCACCTATGAATCTGTATAGCAGAAGCATAAAAAGAAGACAAAGAGACACAGTTTGCTCATACAAGACTTGCTAACACAATGGTTGGTATAGAAGATAAATGAGCCCTCATCAGATAATACTTAAGAATGAGGAGACAGGCTATTCTTCTGTCTGGGGTTTTTATGAAAGGCAGACCTCTAGGACAGAGAGGATAGAGGGAAATCTAAGGGATTCCCCAGTGAGAAGCTGACAGCCCCTATGTTACCCTGAGAGCATCATTTCAAACATCCCTCTAACACCAGCAAGAAAAAAACAGCACACACATGAGGATATATGGCTGTCACAATTAGACTAGGCAGTGTTCCAGCCTGGTCACAGTGTATTCTATATCTTTTCCACTGTGCATTCCTCTTATATTTCTTCTTATATCTCTCTTGCCACTTTTTCTCACCTTCTATCTAATTGTAAGACCAGCTACTCATACTGCAGAAAAATAAAAGGACCATTCCAGATGAGTTTGAGACCAGAACAAGTGAGGGCACTGGGCTTGACCAGAAGAGCCAGATTAAATCCCATCTTGTTCCCAAACTGCTTCTGCCAAAGACTATGCACAAAGTATCAGCAGAGGCATGATCTTCTCTTCATTCTATGTCCTAATAGGCTCATGACAAAATTTCTCTTTTAATGGATTATTTTGGTACCTGTTTAAGTGAAAATAAGAACTATCAACCACTGCCAACTTGGTCTTCAAAAACAGAAGCCTAGTGTCTTCAAATTTTCCATCAAGAATTTGTATCTGATATAAACAGACTAGTTCATATCCATTTCTTTTGCAAAATGGTTTTATATATACACAAAATTTCATGATACTTAATAACTTCCTTTTAAAAATTATTTTTCTCATGTCCCTTCTAACACCCTTTATCAATTATTTCTTTCAGAATAATGTAAATTTTCTTATTATCTGCCCAGAAATGAAACATTTCTTTTCACTCAGAACTCTCTTTATATATAGTGTATATAGTCACTGTCTTATGAGTGTCTTATTTTCGTTTGTATCCCACTAAAGCGAACGCTCCAAGCCTCAAGGAATAAAAATTTGAATTCCTGTCACTGCAAAGGTCCCACCAATATTTTGAGGATTTCAGGATCACATATGACTTTAAAGGAAATTTTGTGCAATTTTAAGACATTGAGTAGCATTTTTACTCACACCTGGAAAGAAAAATACTTTCCATGACCAATTACTAACAAAATACATACACTGACATCTCATCCCAGAGTATGGTATATTGACACCCTACCCATAATTTAACAAATCACAAATAATGCAAAGGGGATAACTAAAAATAATTGCCTTTGAGTGATACCATTTCTGCTATTATTCAAAATGCAAAGGCCACTTAAATTAGGACCACTTTTAGTAAAATTTCAGAGAACTAACCACAAAACTCTGAGAGAGAAAAGTCCATTTTTTCAGCTTAGCATCTTTTCAGCTCCTAAACGAAGTAAAATCCACAACTAGATTTCCAGTTAATTAAGTTATATTCAATACCTAGTACTCATTCTATTCCTTCTGGAACTTTCCACGCTTATTTTTTAGACAAATATGTACAACAGTTTACCTGGATATCCCAAAGCTCTCCAGTATTTTGATACAAGCAAAAAAACTGGCTCGTTCAATGCAACAATCCACAGGTTATCAACTTACCAGCCTTGTCTATTTGGTAAAGAGGAGTTCTGCTTCTCACAAAGGGGTTTTTGCTTCTCACAAGATACACTTGTGGGTTTCATTATCATGAACAGTTACTGCTCTCCACAGGATATTAGGCAAGAAGTGCTGGAGGAAAAGGGAACTAAAGGGTGTTTAGACTGGTTGGCTGCTTCCATTAGCAGTAAGCACCATGTGATATCCAAAAATATTGCATTTACCCCATATTGCGTTGCCCTGTGAGGCTGCCTCGGTGCATACAAGCCTGAGCCATTACAGAAGAGCTGCTAATGAAATGTGTGTGGCAATTACAGGCATAAAGGGTGGACTGGCCACAGGTCCAGTGCCCTGCTACCACTGAGAACCCTGCAAACACGGCCCACTTCTCAGATGTCAGCTACCATGCTCCTAGGCTGCCAGTGGGATCACATTTGCCAGTAGGATCTTGAGATTCTGCTGATCAGTTTTTTAAAACTTCTGTTATGTGAAGATATTTAAAAAAAAAACAACTCCGGTCATACATTTCTTCTGTCCCTCCTGTAAGTTCGAGTTTGGAGGATGATATAGTATAGAAAAGCCAATACTGAGTAAATAGGCTTCACAAGAAATTCTAAACTTGTGTTTGTGCTGAAGCTAAAACAAAACCACAAAGGCGGAACCCTCTACAAAATACAGCTCAGTGAATTTGCTGGAGCAGTGCATGGGGAGGAGATTGCAGAAGAAAAGTTGTGTATCTTTGAGCTTAATTAAAAGCTAACTGAATCTTCCTCATGGTCTACTACTCTTCTTCTGCACAAACTTATCAGTATTTTTTGAAATATTTTGTGGTGTTAAAGTAAAGCCTTCATAGTGCTTGATATTTCTAACTGAATTTTACAAAAACTTGTAGCTTAGCTACTTCAGAAGTTTACTAGGGTGCTGGATGGAGCTTATTTGAGTTAGAAACACTGCTGCGTGCCAATGATAACTGATTTTTTTGTAATATATCATAATTGTTTTTTGTAGTGGGAGAAATGCAGATTTTTATGCAAATCATTCAGCTAAACATTGTATTTTATTTATAAAATAAATAAATTATTTGTGAAAATAAACAAACATCACAGATGATTATGCATTTATTATTAATCTTACAACAGATTAGAATTTGTGACTTGCTGTTGTATGCATCAGCCTTCGTGACTGTTTTAAGATGCTAACTGTAGCAATACAGTCATTTTGTGTGGGTAAACACCACTGCAAAGGTTAGCTCACAATATCAGCTCTAGACAAATCATACAGTGATCAAAGAACTAGCTTATTTTCACAGCTCTGGATGCTAGACAGTTCCTGTTGTCTTCTCTTTCATCCAATACACACACAATAAGTATATCCCTAACTGACAGAATACTGATGAGAATATAAATTGCAACAAACACAATGAAAATAAGTTTATGCTGTGAAATTTCTGTGAAGCTTGCCCATCTGCAACATCCACCATATGCCTCATTTTATATCTGCAGGTGCAATAGCTTCCTGAAACCTCTCTGGTTTTTTTTCCGCTTATTTCTGTGGAGGTTGTTTGTGTGTGATATAGGGAAATTAGCTATTTTTAGGTGAAGAAAGAATCTGAATAAATTAATATTTCAAGGAACAGGACCTGAAAGCAGCCTCAAATTATTCTGCCTTTTCAACTTTTCACAAAAGCAACAGTAGCAGCAGCAACAAAATCACTGGTTCATATTCAAGCAAGACAAGGATGCCAATAATGATAATGCCTTCTCATGTATACACATGCCATTATACTCTCTATATAGACCAAACCCTGCATCCAAATTCCAGCACACCAGTGGTGTGTCACTGCTCCTATGTGGAAATGCTATAACTGCAACCTTAAGTACATATTTTTTTATCAGAGCATTTAAATAAATGTTTTAAAAAATAAAGGATTTAAATAGATGTTTCCATGTAACTTTGGCAAAACTGGCTACTTAGGAATTAAGTTTTTCAAAAATTAGAGGAAAGAAGAAAGGGAAGAAAAAGAATCAGAACCCTGGCCATTCAAAGTGTGTGGCCAGCTGACCAAGGTAGGTAATCCTCCCCCTCTACTTGGCTCTGATGAGGCCACATCTGGAATGCTACATCCAGTTCTGGGCTACTCAGTGGAATAAAGAAAAGGAGACACTGGAGAGGGTTCAGCAAAATCTAGAAAGATGATTTAGGATCTGGAGAATTGCTTTTATGCAGAGAGACTGTGGGAGCTGGGTGTGTTCAGTCTAGAGAAGAAAAGACTAGAGGGGATCTTATTAATGCATAAAAATATCTCAGAGGTGGGTGCCCAGAGGATGGTGCCAGGCTCTCTTCAGTGGTACCCAGAGACAGGACAAGGAGCAATGTCCATAAACTAAAACACAAGAAGTTCCACCTCAATGTGAGTAGGAACCTCTTTCAGTTGAGGGTGGCAGAGCACTGGAATACCTGCCCAGGGCAGTCATTCCCCCTCTGGAGATATTCAAAACCCACTTGGACCTGTGGGGGGTTGGACCCTCCTGTGTAACTTCATCAGGAGGGTTGGACTGGAATCCAGAGTTCCGTTCCAGCCCCAGTGATCCAGTGATTGTGTGAGTCTCTGCTGTAAACACTAGTCCATCTTTCTAAGATATTTTCCTTTCATCTACTGATGTTCTTTGCTCCAAAATGGTTTAAAAAGTCAGGCACTTCCATCTGAACACCTCTTCCTTTCCAATTCAATGCTCACAAAAAACATCATAGGATTTTGTTACCTCCACAGCTGTGTCAATACGATTGCTTGAGTTGCTGTAAATTGAAGGGACATGATACAAAGAAAAAAAATCTTTATCTTTTGACATTATATAAGGGGAGACAGGGCTGGGGGGAGGCAGTATGTGGGAGAACATCTTTGGACAGGTGCTTTGATATCATTAAAACAATTTGAAAATCTCCTTTCTAAGTTAGAATAGTGTTGCTCTGTAAGACACAACACATGCAAATATGTGGAGCACTGAGCAAGAGAAAGTCAGCATAAGCAGCATTTTTCACTGAAACTTTGCTTCCTGCCTTCTCCTCCTTCTCTCTCTCACAGGGCTTTTGCCTCCTAGTTTTTACTGAACAAGTTATGTTTCTGTAAAAAGTAGTCTATGCAGCAGTGAGTGAAGATGTTGGAAAATTCTTTTAACTTTAGTTCATTAGTGTATGATCCCTGTATTTACGTATTCCCTGTATTTAATGCTAAGTTTTGTACCATACAGTGCTTACTACAAATACCAGAGATTAATGCGGCTTTGTGTTAACTCCCTACATCTGTGACTAATAACTCTTCTGCCAGCTAATGCTTCCTTGTTTACTTCTATTAGTGATTAATATGTACTAGCTGATATCTTAGTTTTGAGAACAAGGATTGTGTGTCAGAGCTAAGAATGATAAGAGAAGTACATTATGACCTGACACTCTCAAGGAGAAAAGTTTCATCAGAAGATCTGAAACCATATCCAGACAAGTAAATTGAAATAATTAGTATATATACATGTATTCAGGAAATATGATGAATGTGTATTAGTTTCAGGAATATAATTTGGTCTGTTAGGTTACTGAACATGTATGTTTTAAGAATTCCCTGTGCACCCAGTATTGCTAATAAAGTAATGTTGATTTTCTTAACTAACAAGATGGTTGGAGAGTTTATTTTCCAGTTTTCAATGACATGGGGGCATAGAAGCAGAAGAAGACTTGGCATAGAAGCAGAAATAACGTATTTATAAATAATCTCTGTACATACTTGTACTGAAAGTTTCAGACTACCTGGTTTCATGCTGCTTCTGGGGTAACATTTTGATTATGTGAACCTCATCAGAGGGCAAGGCAAAGAGTCAGCAGTCCTGCTTCACAATGTTCCCCAGTGTCAGAATTCTGGGGTGAAGTGCCATCTTGCCATGGCAGTGATCCTGTTACAGCATCACTTTGGAAATTACCTGATTTTCAGAATAAACTTGATATTCCTGAACACTGCAAGGAGCTTCTGCCTGCAATTGCTGAAGTGCACTAGGAGAACTAACATTTTTGGTAGGGTCAGTCTGTGTTATCTTTGTGTCTGCAGAGAGATAGACTTCCTCAAAAACATGCTGCTGCATTTCCATCGCATTCTCATTTGAAGGCAGTTTTAGTATTTCTGACAGAAGTTTGGTCATGAGCAAATTAACAGCATTTCCTTGTGTCTACATGCAGTGTCATGCCTATAGGAACAATCTGACTTTCCAGATGTTGCTTGGAGACTACTGACATGCAGGATTCCCTGGAAGCTCCTCAACTCATTGCTGTGGGCTCTTTTAAATCGTTGTTATTCAATATCTATTATCTTACAACCATTGCCTATTATTAACATATTTATACTTGCCTGAACAGGGAATGCAGAAACCTGTTTCCGCTATTTATATTTTTCAATATAGAGGCAGGATTGACAAATTCAGGAAAGGAGTCAAAGGACACTGGTAGTGTCCTTGCCCTGACTGTGCCTTGTGAGTGACACGTTTCTGTCATGAAGGAAACCCTAAGTGCTCTCCAGGGCATCACAATCAAGTGTGTGTTAAGATCCTAGTTTTCTGCTGGGTTGTATGTACTGTAATAAATCAGACTCCTTTCCGGGGACAGCTGAAGCTGATGCAAAGCAATTGCTGTACAAAAAAACCAAACCAAAACAACAACAACAAAAAAACAAAACAAAAAAAAAAAAAACGCAAAAAGCCAAGTCTCTAGTTTTTGTGACTTGAGGAGTGCTCTGATCTCAATTTTTATTTCAATACGAAGCTCATATTCAGGCATTAGCTGTCATGTTCGACCAGGCGATTCACCTGCACCGCCCCACACCCCCTTCCATGCCTGTCCCTGCACTGACCCCCAGTGCCCGCTGCCATGTCACAGGCTGCTCCCTGCTCCTCTGGCCGCCGAGCTCACCCACACGGGGGCCTCGGAGCAGGCGGCTTTGAAATAAGGCTCTTTGCCACACAGGCTACGTGGGCTCTGCTCACTGTGTTGTCTGCCCGGGTTCAGCAGCAGGAGCTCAGGGGAAATTGAAAGCAGTGCCGCAGCAGGAACACACTTCACACAGACCAAATGGGAACACCAGGCTTTTGCTAAACCTTCCACAGGGAAACCCTCTGGAAGGCAGAGAGTTCACTGTGACGTGAAGAACACTGATGCATGCAGGCACAGCCCCCTGAAAGAGGGTCTGAGGGGGCTCACAGAGTATGCCACAGCACCACTGCCACTCACACCCCACAGCTCTGCCACCACGGATCACCAAGGGTAGCTGGGTTAGACGATTTAAGGAGCTAAAATGTAGGTGATGTGAGTGTAGCTGTGATGGCTGAGTTTGCAGCAACCAACTAGTCTAGGCAAGCGGCATGTGGGGACGACCTGGAAGCCATCTCGGTGATGCAAGCCAGCCGCTCACACACTGGCAGGCAGGTAGACTCGCTGACTGGGAAGTTGCTAGAAGCTGTGCATGAGAGGAAATCAGAAGAGTTTGAGGTAAGAGGGAGAATGGAGGAGCAGGGCAGGGCTTCTGGGGAGCTGCGCACGAGCAGTTTGTGTGGGGAAAGGACCTCTGGCAGCTGGGGAGGGTCTGCCCTGGTGATGTTTTGGACCCCAGCCCCCCCTCCTCCGTGCCCTTCAGGAATGGCTGTGCCTGTGACCTGCCTTCCCTCACCTTCCGCTCGCCGAGCCGCGACTCTGTGCCTCCCTGCCCGGGCTCAGGCTGTCCCGGAGGGATCCGGGTCTGCATGGAGCCGGGGCAGGCCTGAGAGCGCGGAGGCGGGATCGCAGCAGCTCGCGGGGAGAGGAGGAGGGAGGGAGCCCGAGCTGCGGGAAAGACACGCTGGAACGGCGGAGAGGAAGGGAAACTTTCTGAAGGAAGAAGTTGCTTCAGTTTCCACCTTATATACCCTCATGTGAATGGCTAAGCAGGGGTTAGCAGCTGGTCTGGCTTCCCCTTCAGCATCCCCCCCAGCTGCTGATACCGGGAGGAAGTGGGAAAGCAGCAGGGACAGCTTTAGCAAAACGCTCCCTGACTTCCCTTCCTCGTCAACCTGTCCCTCCCTGCCTTCGCCTGAGAAGCAAAAAGGTGTGCACAAAACCCATGCAAATAACCCACCAGGAATTGTCCAACGCTGTGGGAGGGAGACAGGGACGCCTCGCGCTTTCATATACAAATTTAGCAACCTCCTTTCCTGCCCTCTCATATATTAAACACACATCAGCTCATCAAGTCTCACCTGCTTTTAGTACAGAGGAGCAAAAGAGAAACTCGTATTTCCTAAAAAGCATCCAAGTTGCAGGCAAGGTCCTGTTCTGAGCTGTTTGGCCTTCTGCACCACCTTAAAGGGGCAGAGAGAACTTGCAGCTGACATCTGTGCCTCTTCTGGTATCACTTAGTTCAGGTATCTTAAGCTTTTTTTGGGAAGGGGGTAATAAAGGGCCTTTACCCTTCAAGGTATCCTCCCCAAACCTCTGAATAAAAGGTTTCAGGTGAGAGCAATTTAGTTTCTCTTAATGCCAGATGATTTCTTAACAACAGCTCTTCAGTCTTCTCATTTTAAAAAGTGGAATATCAGACTTACATTTGTTAGCTATTCCCCAATTCATATTAGAGGGGTCATGCTTGCTTTTGCTTTCAAAATATATTTGCTTAAAACACCCCAAACAAAATCTCCTAGATTTTCATGGTCAATCTCAACTAGTCAAGCAAACACTAGTAAAGTTTAGAAAAAAGTGAGTTTTAATGAATGCAGATTTACACCTTTCTGTACTTTATCTGCTCGAAAGAAGTTACCTGTCACAAGGGAGGCTAAATTTGAATAATCTAAAACAGAAAGTTAAGGCTCAAGTTAAATTCTCAATAGCCAGGAATCATTCACCTTTCTGCTTCTGTATCCTTTCCCAGTGCTTCTGTGATAATTAGTCTTGTTTATTAGAACTACAGCTAATACTTGTAGACCCCACTCTTGTGGGCTGAAATTTTAATTTTTTAGTTATTGTGTATGCCATATTGCAATTATTTTTATATTCTAAAGAAAGAAGGAGGAAAGGGAAAGCTTAAATGCAGATTTCTTTTCAACATTTATCTGTAAAATCACTAATCTTGAAATTATCAATTTGATTTATTAATAAAATATTTATAAAAAGATACATATAGAGAGTTTAAAGAAACTGACTTTCTAAGGAAACAAATTCTATTGGTTTGCTAAACACACAACACCACACTCCACGTCCTACTGTACTGTAGATATACAGATATCTTTTATCTTTTCTTTTTAGTTACAAAGTCCTGCTGAATTAAGATAGTAGGTTTGTTTTTTTAAAGTCTAGTTAGAAGCTGTAAACCCTTCCCATTCCTTGGTTAGTTTTACATTGACACTTGACTGCAGAATTCCTTTGGATACACAGACTATTTTGTCAGTTTGGCATTGAAAGAAGTTGTTTTCCTTAATTTTGAATGCCAAAATCAGTAAATCATATACAAACCATTTCAGATGATGAAGTACCTTAAAAAAAATAAAGTTTACTCCTTCCCTTAAAAGAAGGAAGCCAGATTCAAAGATTTGAAAATTGTTAGGAATAAATTTGAAGTTTTACAGACCCATCCACAGTAGTTTTAGTGCTAATGCATCCATGTAGTAAAAGTAAATGAGTGAAGTCCTGTACTTACCATAATTTCAGTTTTTCTGTCTCCACAAGTCTGCTAAGGAGTATGCAGTGTACTACAGGCAGTAAGATGTTATTTGTCCTTCACTATAAGCCTGTTTTTAGAGAGTCTATGTGTATATATAAAGCCTTCACGTGGAAAAATATCAGCAGTATTCTTGTTTTGCACATTATCAGAGACCTAAAAGAATTTTAAACAGTATTTGTTTGGGTTATGCTGCACGGCTGTGAAGGATGAATAGGTTTTATTCATTCATTTAATTATTTCCAAGATTTTCATGAAAACCAGGTCTATGCTGATAATAAAATTATGTAGTTATTTTTTCAATAATCTTTGACTGAATTAAAAAGGCAAATGTATTTTGGTTTTGTTTTTCATAGTCAGGGTTCCTGAATTTACATGTATTTAGGCTTCACAATCAACACAATGCATGTCTCCTTCTGACCCAGACTTTAATGGATGTTTAATATCTGAAGGAATTTTCTATCTCTAATAGGCTGAACTATATTTCTATCAATTAGCCTTTAATTATTCAGCTCTTCATAGCTGATACTCTTAGGAAAATAGGATTGTCCTGGTCTGACAGGGTATTAAAGTTCTGTAGTGCTGCAGACTTCCTGTATACAAAAATTAAAGGAAGAAGAGGTGTATGGCCATAAACTTCGGTGATCTAGATCTAGAAAAAACCCAAAAACTAAAACAAAGGGCTTAATGAAAAAGGCTGAAAGAAGGAGGAAGGGAAGTCCTGGCTAGTACAGGAAAGAGGATACTGGTATATATTGCTGATGTCTAACTTTTAAATAAAAATCAGTTGAGTTTTCAGTAAACAATCTTCTCAGTATGAATCAATGGAGGATAAATAAATATGATTGTAAAATAACAGAAAGTACTCTATCTCTGTAAGAAGCAAGGTTTAAACTGCATTCTGTGGTGAAATCAGGATTTTCCTAAAATCTCAGTGCTACAGCACTGAGAAGGTTACTGTATTGCTCTAAGTCCCAAACCATTTGATTTCTAGTAAACTTTCAATGGAATACATCAATACTATCTATTGTATAGATAATAGCAAATACAACTACAGATACTAATAAGGACAATTAGCAAACATACTACCTGTTTTCCTAAAACCAGGAAATCACCAGGGCAGCTACATGCTTATTTTCTTGAACACAACATAATGTAACTCCAAGAACAATTTTGAAAAAATTATTTGAATGAGGAAACATTAGATAAATGTAGCTCCATCTAATGTAGGTTTCACTAAAGAAGGGTTATGTCTGAATAAATGAATACTTGTTTTACAAAGTTCAGTTGGCATTTAAGGCAAAGGTAATACAATTTACTTTATTTGTCTTCAACAGAGTATTTCATGTGATGTCCTTTGTTGAATTGTAAGTGACAGGAATTGGGAGAAAATGTGACCTATCAGAAAGAGTGCAAGGCAGACATGAGGTGGTTAGAGATACATCACTTTAGCAGAAAGGGAATTATTGAGTTTAACTGGGATTACTTGCAGTGCTCTCTAGATCCCGGTCATGGGACTGATCCTGTCTGATCCATTGTTTGGATTAGGAATCTGGTTCAAGAGCTGGGCCTATACTGATGTTATCTGAAGGTGTTCTAAACTGGGTGGTTCCCATCCTGAGGAGAATCAAGTGGTTATACAGGAAGGAGGAGAAGAGTTTCTGTATTGGAATGATAGAATTCAACCAAATTTTAATAATAAAGTCATATACTTAAGGCTGGAAAGAAGATTTTTTTGCTTTGTGCCAGGGACACAATGAGTCACCAATATGACATGCACATGTGAAAAGTACATGTAATTTGAGTGCAGATTAGGCAAATGATTTTTGGGAGAGGCAGGAAAAGAATTTGTGCAGAGTACTGATGAGGGCTTGTTTAGAGTCTTGTGTGCAGCTCTGGCCAGCTATGCTGAGTGACCAAGTGAAGACTTAATGGTATGAGTAGGACTTCCTGGCTTCTGAAAAGATGCTGAAAGAGCTTACCTTGGGTAACTTAAGAAAGTGGAGATGAAAGGTTATGACAAGGTTTGTAAGTATCGGGGAAGAAAGAGTATTTATACCAAAAAATACTGGATTTAAATCAAGTGTGTCTAAATAAGTTGCAACTACATTTAAAGTAGATATTATTTTATCATTTATATTCATTTATATTCATTCATAATCAGAAATTATCTTCCAAAGAGCATAGAGAAGGAAGGAGATCAGTAAGGCTTGCATGTACTACATGAGCAATTTAGGAGAGCGATTTAATAACAGGACAGGGAGAATTCTGCTGTTAGGAAAAAATCTGCATATCAGAGACAGATTACAGACTGGAAAGATGCTTGGTCACCATGTCTGCTCACATTGCATATTAAATTTTAGATTAGGGTAGGTTACCCTAGGCCTATGATCTTTGTACTTTTTTTTTAAAGCAGGAATGTTTTCACATCCAGCTCTTTAGGATTTGCTTTGTCTATTAAAAGTTTCCTGATATCTGATAGCTCTGCTCTTGGTGGAGAGTTCTGCTGATCCCACTGTGAGATAGTTAACACCAGATCTTCAGCAAGAGGTGCTTTATTACAGGTGCACAGTGAAGTAAAAAGCCTGCCAGGTTTGAGGCTTTCTGGAATGTCCCAGGAAGACTGCAGGAATGCTAGGTGCACGTGTGTTCTGTCCATTGGGAATATCCTGTGCTTGCGCTTAGGAACATTAATGAGTGGAAGCCTTTTAGTGGAAACCTGTCACCACTCCTGTGGTCTGAAGGGACTGTTCATAGTGGGAGGACCAGTGAAAGGCCTTTTTTTGGTCTAATTTTTGTAGCACAGTAGATTTTGTCGTTCACTGTTTTCTCTGCTGCTTGTTTTTGTGATGTTTAATCTTGGGTACTCAAGAGTCTTTAGAGTCACTCATGGTGGGCAGAAGGAAAGTAAAGAATGTTCCAGAGGACTCTTGCAGATCTGTACTGCCACTATGCAAGGGACTAATCTCATTGATCTAATGGCATCTACTATTTCTGTATTTCCAAACCTCTCAGCCCTCATATATCTTTGTTATTAACTGTTTCCTTATATCTTGCTTCCAAGGGGAATATGGTTACCTTTTCCTCAAAGAGGATGCTGATTTCTCTTTGTTTTCCCAAGTTGCCTGCCTTTTTAATGATACCTGTTTGAGAACTATCCTTCCTCCTCATTCCAAACAAATTTTCCAGTAATTTCCAGTCTTCTGGATTCAAAAGTCACTGAGGGAGATGGACAGGTAGGTTCAGTGACAACACAATTGCATCAGCCTTGTCTCCTTGTTTTGGAAGTTCTGCTAAAAAAATGGATGGTAATAGGACAATTCTATCCCTTTCTAATGTGCCTCTGATTTCACATAAAATCTTTAACTCATTGACTTAGTCAAGATACAGTGATGGACTTTTCTGCAAATATTGCAATGAGCAAGCAAAATAGGTCTAGTGAAGCTGCGTGTCTTCATAAACATCCTTGTGATCTGTGCCATAAATTAGATGTAAAACATAGGAGTGATATAAATCTCCAAGGGCATTTTGCTGAAGATTATGACTCTCCAAAGTTCTTCTCTAACAATGTACCATCAATCAGATGATGCTGCTATTCTTATAATTGTGCTGGATTTGAGTTCTTGAAAATCAGTGTGAAAACATGCTAGAAATAATTACAAAATAAAACATTGATAAAGGGACACTCCATTGACTAACAAAGATGGAGTATTCATGTTCTAATGACAGCCACAGACAAATAAAAGGTTGACCACAGCTACTTTATCAGCACATCTCTGTTAATATGTTTATTACTATTTTTATTAATATGTTTATTATTTAATAGCTTATTACTTTGTTTTGATTACAGATAATTTAAGCTGCAGGTACTTTTAAATCATGCCATTCCACTCTTCTGGTGTAGCTAGCTGGTCAGCAGAAAATGTGATTCGTGGAACCAGTACAAAATCCATTCATTTTTTTTCTAAAAAAAGATGAAAAATAGTGAAGAAGTGATAGGATGTAGTAGCTACAACATACATATTTGGTCAAAATTTAAAAGAAATTTTACTCTCACAGCTCACTAAGGTCATGATTTTTTTGTATCCCAACTATGACTGTAGTGTAAGTGAGTTCTAATGGAGAACCATCTGGACACAATTGAGTGCCACGTGCTCTGGGATGACCCTGCTTGAGCAGGGAGATTGGACCAGATAACCCAATGTGGTCCCTTCCAGCTGTTTGATTCTGTGAAGGATGAATCAAAACTCATAGTGTGGTTTTCAGAAGACTTAAATATCAGACTTCTGCTTCAAGAGTGAGGACTCCACATGTCTGAAACCATATAAATATCAGAAGCCAAAGTTAAGTTAATATTTTTTTCTATGCCATAGCAGAGGAATTGTTCGTGAATATGTGCATGTCATGAATACTCATTGTGGTGTTTGCTCTCATGGCTGAAGAGGAACATGTTAATGATACAGTGCAGGAATAAAATTAAGCTGCTTAAGAGGTTTGTTTTTGTTTTAATAAAACCAGCTTCATTGAAACAAGCAAAGGCTAACTTCATACCCTGAATTTAACAAGAGGGCAATAGCACTGACCTAGGGAATGTCCAGGAGTAGGGAAACACATAGAAATACATTCTCAGATTAGTTTCCAATCCTGCAAAAATTGATTCTTCAGCGACTTCCTGAGTGAGCCTGATTATCTACCTTTAATAACCTTCCAATTTTTTGTGTTGAGGTTTTAAAATGCATATTTACTTTTGGTATGCCCACTGTGTGAAGGACAGGTCTTCAGTCTGTTTAAAATCTACCACTCGCTGGTTTATTTAATTTATGCCACTTATACCTGTCCTTCTAATATTACTCTTCCAGATCTGTATCATATTCTTCTCTCAATTTTATGTTTTCCACCTGTGGAATAATTTATGGAATAAGTAGCTCTAAGATGTGGTGCTGCAGGAAGGTGTTGTAATTTCCTTACATGGGGCCGTTAAGTCTTGCTGGCCATGCTTTCTTCAGAGTGCTTCACAGATGAAATACCAGATGTAGCTGAGATCTACTGAAGTTGAGAGAGGGCAGTAGAAATCTTCTGATACATATTTTTGGTGCAGGTAGAGGACATCTTGCAAGACTTACCATGAAGTAGTTTCAGTGGAGAAACATTCAACATTTTTCCCTATCTTTCCACCTCTTTTCCTCTTGTGGCCTCCCAGAAGGTAAAAATCTTA
>VZTT01023279.1:32795-52244 GCA_013400855.1 Buphagus erythrorhynchus
TTTATAAAGGGAAAAATTTATTGAAAAATAATGTTTTAAACAGAAATGCACACATGGCCAAAATAGATACTTTCTATGAGGAAAACTTTTTGAATGAAAACACTTGAGCAGTATTGCACAACTGAATGTAGTATTCTCTTACTCTATGGCTTCAAATCTGACATTATTATGGGTTTCATCAAATCATGAACATACAGTATTAAGAGCTGCAATCTGGCACTTTCTCACAAGCAACAGGCAGACAGATATCCATTTGGCCGTGACTTTGGAACAAAGACTTCCAAGGACAGCTTACCCTTTGATTGGTGCATGGGTCGCAGGGCCCCCACGCGCTCCAGCTGCTCAGTTTGCAGTCTATTGGAGATGGAGCATTCAGTTCCCTTGTTCCCCTGTGGAAAGCTTTTTCTGAAGAGCTGTCAAACAAAACATTCCAGTACAGTCCTGGGCAGTATATTAAATCACATTTGAGTTTGTATTTGAACCACAGACCAGTATTTTGGAAGCATCTTCAAGCTGATTTCATTTTCACTTTCATAGCAGTACTTAGATGTATCAACAGCTGCCTAATATTAAATTCTTTGGTGGTTTAAAATTACATTAAAAACAACTTTGAAGACTTAATAAGCCAGGTCTTTTCCTCCTTTTTAGATCTTCGTGCATACAAATGCTCTTCTGGTGGGTCATGTTATTGAAGAGAATGAAACAATAATACACATAGAACATCTGCAGTCTCCTCTTCAGACAGTGGTTGTGCTACCCAATATGTAAAGCTAAGACTAACACAAAGCAGCACATCTCAAATGCATGCAGCACTTCAATACATCTTTGTGATTTTAGCTAATTGACTTTGATGGTGTTGCTCTTAACCCTGGATGAAAGCATAAATGCCTTCCAGAGTTGAAAGAAGACTCATAAATAAAGGTATTACTTGGTAACAGGATAACTTACATTGCTAGAAAAACCAGACATGTTTATCTCTCTTACTATTCTTCAGCTTGCCAAGTTGAATACTCTTGCAGTTAGTCCTATTTTTTTAGAGTGACTTGTCATTTTGAGGCACAGTTTTAAAAATCGTTAAACTTCAGTTCTCAGTATGTGTAAGGCCATTACTTAACAGAAATCAAATTTCTTTAAAGCACCCACTTGTAGATATTAAAAATTGATGCATTATAGAACGACTTACAAGTTAAAAACCAAGGCTACTAGTTTACTGGTGACCTTATCTTCAATGGTAAATAGCAGAAGAATAAAGGAGCATTGAAGTCTGACTTCCTTTTTTACTCTCAGTAACTTATTCCAATTTGGCCTTACATGATAAGTATTCATTCTCTGTGAAGCACTTTTCTCTCTGCATCTTTCCAAGTTAATTCTCTTGTGTCTGCTCTGCAATGGGACCTCCTTTAAGGAGCCCAGCTGGTTGGCAGCTTCTGCAGTGTGAGGTACCTATGGGTTTTCGTTGCAGGCTGGGCTTTGCCCTCTGCTCTTTGACCTCCTTACATCAAACAAATATCACAGGAGTCCAAACAAATATCACAGTTGGTCCAAACAAATGTAACCTGATTCCGTAAGATTAAGAAATCTGCAGTTTGGATAGCAAAGACATCACAGTTGGTCCAACTTTCTGGTGCCATTTATTCTGTATTAAGTTTACATATGTACTAAGTTGTTAATTGAGAAAATAAATTGACCTCTTTTCAGCTACCAAGCCGTAACCAGCTCAGGGATCAGACTTGCCCTACATTTTGCCATGACAAATCTTAAACAGAGAAATAGGTTACCTGGGGAAATGGTAGAATGTCCTCTCCTAGAAATATGCAACACTATTGTCAGGATCCCTGGATAACCTAATCTAAAGCCCTGTTTTGAAGAGAAGATCTCCAGAAGTTCCTTTCAACCTAAACTTTTCAATGTATTCAGCAGTTCTGTGAAATTATGGAAAGTTGTATTGTATTTGAAATTTGATGTAGCTCCCTAGCCTCTTCAAAATCAACTCTTTCATATGTAAGTAGCTCATCTTACAGGTACCTCATGCTAAGGAAGTAATTCTTAAAAAGTTCCTTTACAATTTTCTACGTATTTCCCACCACTCAGCATGACAGTAACATCAACAGTGGGAAAAAATTAAAATCTCCTGCTACAGTAAATGGATGAGAATCAGCTTGTTCCTTACTGTATCTGCAGGATGGCTTTCCATCTTCTTACTGATGGAAGACTGCAAACCTCTGAGTAACAACATCTATTCTGGCATCTTGGGTTGAAGACTGACAAGTTGTCCTTAAAGACAGTAGGAGTGAGAACCCTTAGATACTGGACCTATAAGATATATTGAGGCATCTGATGGGAAGTCTGGAAGCAGATAGCTATCTTATTCCTAGCAATTACCAAGTATTCTGATGTCAGGCAAATTTACATTGAAATATATTTCTGAACTGTTAAATTATTCCTGTAAAAATAGAGCCAAAAACTCTTACAGGTGGTAAGGATTAATCATGGAAAGCAGCCATGTGCCTAAAGAAGCAGTCAGACTCAAGTTATTTCAGGTCCTAAAGATTCTCCCAGAAGTTGTTGTAAGACATTATTTAGAGTCTAAAGTAAAAATCAGAAAAGACTGAGTTGAAGTCTCCAGTGCAAATGGAAGTCTTGCTATCAACCGCCTGCAAACTAGAGCTGATGGTAGTCTCTGACTGACTTTCAGATAGCAACATTTTTCATATAATTAAAGACCTTTTCCAAGCGAAGTGATTCTATCATTTTATGATAATCACAATTTAGCAACTTTTGCAAGAATCCTCGTGGAGTAATGTACACAGACGCATGGGCCTTCTCCATCATAGTATATGAGGTTCACATGATTTCCTGCAGATTCAGATTTAGGGTTTTGAATTTACTTGAGGTTAGAAAAATGAAAATAAAAATTTAAAAAATTCAGAAAAATCTCATTGCAAATTATTTATAAACTCTGAAATACCACTAATGCATCCACTATTTAGATTATCTGGGAAATCAAAGGGACATATATTCAACAACATTGTTTAAAATTATCAAGATACTACAAAAATTTGCAAACTTGTCACCTCCATATTAAATTTGAAGAAAAAGTGTTACTGAAAAAACACATTGAAGCAGATGCTTAGTCACAATTTATATAGGAGAGGAGATTATAGCAGTTCAGCTACTGAAGAACATCACTGAAGGTGACAGTTGAGAGCACAAACTTCAGGGGTGGGCATGGAAATCAAAATACCTTCTGTCTTTTGTCTTTTATTGAGAGGTTTGAGGGACAGAGGAGCACCCTTTGGAAAGCAAAAGCTGTTTCACAATCAGTGTACAGAACAGTTTGCACCTTGTCTTGGATTGCACAGTACACTCTATACACCTGCAGGCCACATGGCTCTGGTGATTTGTTGTTGAGTCATACTTCAGAATAGAGAGCTGCTGACTTCATCACTTACAAATGGATGACTCATAAAAAAGTCTTGAGTTGATGACTGACCTAGAAATAAGGCACACTCTCTTGAATTTGAAGACAAGATAGCATCACATGAGAGCATAACTTTGCCAACTGTAGTTGCTAGCACAATCTTCAAACTACACAGCCTTTGGTATGCTGGGGAGCCAAGCTGCTGGCTAATGTTGCCAGCTGTGGATTCTCTCTAATAATCATATCTTCTGTCTGGACCATTTCTAAATGAACATGCTGAACATGTGCTTTAATTGGATCTGAATATTAAAATAATAATAGTCATCAAAACATAAGGAGCAAGTGCCTGCCCAATCTAGTGGCCTTCTGTGGTGGAATGCCTCCATCAGTGCACAAGAGAAGGGCTGCAGGTATCATTTATCTGGACTTCTGTACAGCCTTTCTCATGGTCCCTCACAACATTATTCTCTCTGAATTGAAGAGAGATGGATCCAATTCCATACTGATAGATGGATAAGAAACTGGTTAGATGGTCATATCCAGAGGTTAATGGTGAATGGCTCAGGGTCCCAGTGGACATCAGTGATGAGTGGTGTCCCTCAGGAGTCTGTACTGGGACCTGTTATTTGATATCTTCATTAATGACATAGACAAAGGGATTGAGTGAACCCTCAGCAAATTTCCAGATGACATTAAGGAGAGGTGGTTTGACACACCTGAAGGACAGGATGCCATCCAGAGGGACCTGGACAAGCTCGAGAAGTGGCCCATGGGAACATCATGAGGTTTAAGGAGGCCCAGTGCTGGTGCTGCACCTGGGTCAGATCAACCCCTGGTATCAGCACAGGCTGGGCATGAACAGCCCCAGAGCAGCCCTGCCCAGAAGGGCTTGGGGGTGCTGTGGGTGAGAGGCTGGACATGCCCTGGCCATGGCACTCACAGCCCAGAGAGCCAAACGTGTCCTGGGCTGCATCCAGAGCCCCGTGGGCAGCAGGGCAGGGAGGGGATTCTGCCCCTCTGCTCTGCTCTGCTGAGACCCACCTGGAGCACTGCATCCAGAGCTGGGGTCCCTGCACAGGAGGGACAAGGACCTGTTAGAGAGTCCAGGGGAAGCCACTAAGATGCTCAGAGGGATGGAGTACCTCTCCTGTGAGGAAAGAGTGAGAGAATTGGGATTGTTCAACCAGGAAAATAAGTGGTTTAGGGGTGACCTCACTGCAGCCATCCCATACCTGAAGGAAGCCTACAAGCAAGATGCAGAGGGGCTTTTTACAAGAGCGTGGAGTGACTGGATAAAGGAGAACAGATTAAAAGAGAGGAGTTTTAGATTAGATATTAGGAGGAAGTTCTTTGTTATGAGGATCGTGAGGCATTGGTACAGCTTGCCCAGTGGAGTTGTGGATGCCCCATCCACGGAAACATTTAAAGGCAGACTGGATGGGGCTCTGAGCAACCTGGTCTAGTGAAAGGTGTCCCTGTGCACAGCTGGGACCTTCAAGATCATCTTATCCCTACCTTCCTGCCATCTGCAGGTACACCTCCCACTAGATCAGGTTCCTCAAAATCTTACCCAGCCTGGCTTTGAACACTCCCAGTGTTGGTAATCCACAGCATCCCTGGGCAACCTGTTGCAGTGTCACGCTACACCCATAGTAAAGAACTCCCTCCTAATATCTAACCATAATTTCCCCTCGTTCAGAGTGCACCCATTCCTCCTCATCCTATCACTATAGTTCCTGATGAAGAGTACATCTCCAGGTTCCCTGTAGGCACCTTCAGGTACTGGAAGGTCTGGGGACTATAAGGTCTCCACACAACCTTCTCTTCTCTAGGCTGAACAGCCCCAACTTTCTTAGCTGTTGTAGGAGAGGTGCTCCAGTTTTCTAATTCCTCTGGACTTGCTTCAACATATATCTATTATAAGGCTCATGTTTTTTCATCATTTAGTTTTGACCATTCTTGTGAATGACACATTTCTGTTAGAGTAGCTCTTTAGTTGTTTTCACATGACCATTTGGTAGAGACTAGGCTTTTGTTCTCCTCCTAGTGGTACCTACAGTGAAAACACAAAGGCTGTATTTCCAAAGATTAGAAACAGGCAGTTTAGGAGACTTTAAATACTAAGGGAAGCACTGTCGGCATAAAATTTGCAGCTTCAGAAAGAAATAGATTGAGATTAGGTATTTTCACACAGCATGCAACAGAAAAAAGGTACCTGGGCTTCCCCTGCCTGCAAAAGTATGCCTTCAGCTGCTATCAGACACCTTTATTGTGTCACATATATCCAAAATAAACAAATAAATCATTGCTATCTGACTCCTCGAAATACAGCAATAAGTCGTTTCCTTTTTCATAGGATATCTGAGTAAGGTGCTATTAGAAATTTCCACACTGAATGTTCATGCTCTGTGTTAGAGAAACAAAACAGGGGAGGCAGCTACAGAAGAAAAAGAACACTTACCTTCTGCTTTCCCCCAAAATTGAGGCAGCTGTCTCTACATTGCATAGTATGGCTATAAGCTGCAGAATAACATGCATGATTCTAATTTTGTAAGTGAACAGACTAGAATTGTCGTGACTGAATTTGTAATTTATTTGTTTCTCTTGTTATTAATTACCAGGAGAACAAACAAAAAGCAATGTGTACTGAAGAATGCCAGTAACTGGCCAAATATGCCTTACTGTAAGTGCTCTAAAGTCCACTTTTCAGAAAATTTCACTTTTTCCCTGAATGAGGAAATACTGTGAAGCACTTGCAAGGTTAAAAATAAACCAATTTTGTTTAACAGTTCCTTTTGAATATAGGAAAGACATTATGTATTGAATTAAGAGAATCATTAACTGCCTAGTAAAAAAGCTGTCATAACAGTGACTCATGTAAAGAACAAATCGTTCCTAAAGCAGTGCTGTTTACAAGAGCAAGTTCAGTGTATAACAGCTTTGGCATCCTCATTTGGAGTACTGGAGGACTAAAGTCCCAAGATGCTTTTTTTATTCCTCCCCCAGCCAATATATAAGAACGACACCTTATTTTTTGTGGGTTTGCATGAGACTAAAACTCTTTTAACTTCCACTCTGTCACAAAAACCGAAACCACAAGCCAGCTCTTTAGAAAAGCATTCCTTTTCAGTAGGTTGCAGTAATCCAGATTTAAGGCATCATGTGTTGGACACAGTCACAAGTCACTCATAAATAATCTGCTGTTAAGCCATTAAGAATTACATACCTGGATACAATCTTAAAATAATGATCCAGGGTAAAGATATTCCAAATTACTACAGGTAATTGAAAAAACAATAAAAGTAGTTTTATTTTTCTTCTGTTCCCTGCTTTTTGTGGCAGGGTGAGAGAAGTGTGTAAAGTAAAGCAGGCAAATTTACCCCCTGCTCAAGCCTTGATTTGGATTATTTCATTTAAAGAAATTTTAATTTGCTGCAGCCATAATCCAGCTGGATGAGTCCAGTTACAATAAATTCATTTATTAGGCAAGAATGCAAGACACAGACACTTGTAATATTGTATTGTTTCATCAAATCTGCTATCACAGTTCATGTTTCTGTAAACAGCTAACAGAGTAAACATCTATTCAAAGTTAGCTAGCAGACCAGCAAGCATATTTAACCAGCTTGTAGGAGGTTCTGCTCTAAATGAGCATCCTGATGGCCCTTTCAAAATCTGAACAGCAGTGATTTAAATCCTTAACTCAAATGCTAGTAAACATATTCCTTCATATGGGCATTAAGGCAGTCACTTATCCTTTTAGCTTTAATACTGAATTATATGTTGCCATGCAGTCAAGAGGATAAAAAAAGAAACAAAAAAACAAACAAAGAAACCCCACCCCCAAACAAAAAGCCCAAAAAAACCCAAAAAACCAAACAAACCCCCCCAAAACCCAAACCAAACCAACTAAAAAAGCCCCACTGTGAGTCTGTAAACCCCTTAAGACTTATATTTCAAGCTGGATAACAAATCTCATGCAAGGAGTTGTTTTTAACCTCTTAACCATCAAACAATATTAGAAATAAGCAGAGTTGTCTAAAACAGCAGCTTACTAATGGATTTATTATTTTTTTAGCTACCTCTGTTAAAGGAGTTTTATAATTTCTTCTGAACATGAGAACATATTCTGAGATTTTCCAGCATCAGTTTAGATTTCCTGCAAAGCTGGAATATATAAGCTGGAATATACAATTATTGAAACTTGTGAGTGTAATGCAGTTTAAGTACTCAGCTCCCATGGTCCTGCAGAAAGAAGCACAAAAGCAACTTCAGCAGCAACAAGCTCAGACTGCGCAGCCAAAGGGACAAAGTTCTAGAGACAATTTTTACTAAATCAATTGGAGATTTTATTTTTTAATATGGCAGAGCATTTATTGAACAGGTCCAATGCAAGAAGTAACAGAAAGACACTTCGCCATCGGAGAGCTACAGAACCTGTGAGGAATGATTCTCAGCAGGCTTTGAACTTCTAATGTCAACTAGACCACAAGACTGAGTTACAGAGGACAGAATTAACAGCCACACTGATGTTCATTTGGTATGAAGAGTTGCTTCTTTTTAATGTCATTAAGTAACAGACACTACAGTTTTATATAACAGTGTAACTTCAATAAGTTTCTACATTTCCAGTTTGAGTCAAATACTTTAATTTGTGATTTTTTTAAATTTTTTAATTTGCATTACAGAAAGTGCAAGAGAAGTTCGTATACAAGACTAATTGCATGACTGGCAGAATTGGGTACTAAGGCTGTATTCAAGTTGACTTTGCTCTCCAGTTTAGCAGCGGCTTAGGCATGTGATTTAACAATAACATTTTCAAGTTTATACTTAACATTAACAGAAAAACTTCTGACACATCAGTCATCACCACTGGCCAAGAATGTAGTTGTTACAGGCAGTTGTAACTGGTTCAAAAACCCGTTAGTAAAGAGGCTTTTGAGAAAAAGCATGTTTTCCAAGAGATAGAGTACTACCTCATTAATGGCACAGAAGTGGTGCACTGTTCACAAGGAGCCTAGGCATGGAGTGAAGCCATTTCGGTGTTGTTTTCTAGCATGCTGGAAACATACCCCATTGTACTATGTGACAAATCAAACTGAGCACATCAGGGATTCACTGAGATAGAAGCAAGAACCCTACCTGCTTGTTTCATTTGTTTGCCAAGCCACCCTAATAGAAAAGTAATCCTAGTAGACTTCCCTCCCTGAAAACTGCCATATTAGCACCAAGACAACAGTTAGTGTCCACAACTACCTAAATGTTCTGCAAAAAAATTTTCAGCTTACAGTGTAGGCCTTTAGTACTCAGGGCTTCAGCAGTGCTGTTACAGACCCCGCAGTCCCTTAATGACACATGTATGGCAGAACGATACTTTTACTTTAGTTAAATAGACTAAGATTAGATTACTTTCCTCTACACATAGTTACATTTTTGTGGCTAAGAGACCAAGTCATCTGTCCAGTCACCAGTTAGAACTGAGTAGCATCCCCTTAACTTTGCAACTGGCTCCTCCTGTCATAACAGGCAACTGACCTAGTTGTTTAAGATGTGGAGTTCTAGCTACTAATTCAACACCCTTAAGCAAAGGCAACGCCTCTCCCCTAGGTACATTAAGTTTCTCTCTTTTTGGGGCAGTAAGTGCTTTGTAAAGGGAAGTGGTACAAGACACATTACTCAGTGCTGCCACTCTGTAACGGAGTGCAAAGAACTAAAGTAAAGGTAACATCCACCAATTTGAATTTGGGTTTTCAGCGTGAGTCAATATCCCCATTTGCTTTGCCCTGAATTATCATCTTCACAGCATGTTCTTTGAGGGTACATGCTTCAATCCACCTGGATATATTTTAGATTGCAGACATCACAAAACAACAGCAAGAATAGCAGACAGCAAAGTAAAACATGTAGAAAAATCAAGATGAGAAGAGGTCCAGTTATTCCATTTGTCCTTTTCTGGTTATGCCTAGTATAATGGAAAGGAATTAGTGTTAGGATGGTTATGATTTGTGGCTTTATTGCTTAAACAGAGCCACTGAGAGCAAAACTAAAGCAATAAATACCAACACTTGTCTTCTATCAGAAGCTAGACAATATTTCAGGGGAATACTGAAAGGTATGGCAGAAGATTTGCTGGATCAGTAGATCATGCTCTTCCAATGGAAATTTAAAATGACATTAGTTTCTAGCAACAAAAGTGCTTGTAACAGCTTTTGATTAAAAATCAGAGTAAAAGTCTAATAGCCTTATTCTAGTTTTATTCCAATTTACCCAGAGTCCAAAACTGCAATTGTTGAGGTGATTAAACTTCAGAAAGCTATATGCTGTATACAGGGCACTCTATGCTAACATTCTCCCACAGATATCTGAAGGTATTAAAGTCAGCCCTTCTGAGTTCTGCAGCATATATACAGTCATTAATTTTACTTAACAAGGAAAGGAAATCTACATCTGCTGTGGGCTTGGGATTTAAGTCTTTGGAAGAATAAAGTCTTTATTTCTAGAAAGTAAGCTAACTAGGCTTAGACAATGCAGCTATGTACAAGTCTGATAGAGGTACTCTAGCAGAAGTTCTTCCAAGCACTGTTTGCCATATTTCAGAGAGCATTAGTGTTAGACAGAAAACTACACTATCTATGCTCTTTACCAATTATTTCCTCAATAAATTTCAGAGGATGAAGTAGGTTGGCTTATTAGTGGACGACTTACCTGATCTATGCAAATGGATTGCCAAATTGATCACCAAAATGACTAGAAGGTGGATTCTGAGATTCCTTCTAAAGAGAGAGAGATAAGCTGTTAGTGGATTTACAGTTTTCACCAGATTTACACTGCATGTCTCTATGAGCTATTTCCTGTTCAAACACCTGGAAAGAATACTTCAGAGCTCCTGCTAAACACACATTTACTGTACTGCTTCAAAAAAAAAAAGGGGGCTGTAAGCTGTGTTAGCTGTTATGCTAGCCCAAGGCAAGGTATTTTTCACAAAACCATGTCTGCTACTGAACACTCCTTTGGAGCCAGTGGAGTCATGATGGGCTATCTGTCAAATGCTAGAAGACTGAAGTCAGCACTCTGGAATTTGTCCAGAATTTTCACGGAGGGCTTCAAGTGCTCTGTCCCAAAAATGAGTGATCTGGTGAAGCCACTTTCTGCCTCACAGAGTTCTGAACACGGAGCCTCCCGTTTGTTCAGCCAGAGAGCTGAAAAATCCACACTGCTCAGTCTGCTCTAAAGAGTGTTCTATACCACCAAACTGGAGTATTTCTGCAGCTACATTATTTGATACTCTTTTGTGGAGGGTCCCAATACTACAGAACTTTGCACCTTGGGAAACTGGCTGTTAAGCCAAGGCAAATGGAATAATGCTTTGTTAGCTTTCTTGCAACAGATACCCTCTGCTGGATTACATATTAGCCTCAAAGATGCAAAAAGTTTTTATTGTATGGCCTCTAAAGCCAAAGCTAAACTACTGTTCAAACACAGACACCACAGTTATTAAGGAGAAAAAAAGGTTTTTGATGACTTTTTTTGTGGTGGTAATGTAATTTGGGAATTTTGGTGTTTGGGGTTTTTATTTTTGTTCTTCTTTGTAGTTTGGTTTGTTGGTTTTCTGTTTGTTTTGTTGAGTTATTTTACTACTTACAGATGAGGCACTGAAAGGGTCTGTTTTATCTTGACTTTCAAACAGGACATCAGCTGGCAGTGCACTTTGTCGAGGAGCAGGTTTTGGTGGCTCTAAAAAAGAGAGACATACTACGATAATCTTGACAGATTTAACAAGATCTCAGGTCTGCATGTATAGCAACACCAGAGCTTATCTAACTGGAAACACAAAATAATCACATGGAAGTTGCTGGGAGTGACTTTGAGTCACAGTAGTAACTCCTGCTTGTCCCTCACTAAGCTTAAATCAGATGGAAATTCTTATGTTGTATAGACTTAGGTTTACCTCGCTCTAGTCAAGTCATTTAGGCACTAGATGTCAGTGTTCAGCCACTGATCAACTCTTCAATTTATTAGTTGAGACAGCCCTTCAACTCTCTATTTTGGTAAACATTAACTCCAGAGTGTTGCCAGTCATTTTGGCAGACAGCTTGCTAGCTTCCATTTCATCATGATCTGTACTAACTTTAGAAAAGCCTACTTTACTACTAAAGTAAAACTCCTGAAAACTCCAGAAGCACCTGAAAGGCTTTGCTGTTCTCCTCTCCTTGCTGGTACTGCAGGTGGCTTTGTCAGCTGGAAGTCTTTGAACATTTCCTTGACATCCTTCATTTCTTTATCCCCAAGTGGATCCAGAGCAATGAATGCATCACTCTCTTTTTTGGACAGCTCCTTCTGCAGTGTAGTTCTGGGTGGCGGCTGCGGTGGGCTGGCTGTTGTTGACATGGAGGGCAGCGCCGAGGCTTTCTGAGCTGGTAGCGTTGGAGATGTGAACACGCTGCTCTGGAAGGGATTTGCAGCACTGGTTGGCTGTGCCCAAGAGCTGTGTGGAACTTGTGCTGGCTGTGACCACATGCCAGAAGACTGCGTGGGTGTGGCACCAAAAGATGAAGATGGGTTCCAGCCTGGCACTGTTTGAGTACCAAAGGCAAGTGATTGAGTAAATCCTGGAGGCTGAGCAGGCATCATAGACCCACAAAAGACTGATGTAGCCTGAGTGAGGGAAACTGTCTGTGGGGTCCATGGTGATGAAGTTACTGGCAAGCAACCTGGGGGGAGATTGTTGTTACACAGCACTTCAGTCATCTGAAGACCATAAGCAGGAGTGCATCAATTCCATAAAGGGTACCAGCAAAAGTATGTACTGTTTGCAAAAAACTGTACTGTTTCATGTACTGTTTGCAAAAAATCGCTTGGTTTGCACATACAAATCAAATCATTTGGGGAAGAGGGGGTAGGAGAAAGGGTTTAAATTTTTACTTTGCTGCATTCCAGTGCTGCAAGGACAAAATTGAGGTTATTGTAAGGGAAGGAGGAACATACTTCTAGCACAGAAGTGATAGGTGGATTTACCATGTAGTTACTTCTGTTTAAATAATTATTAAGACACTGTGCAGCAATGTTACCCTGACCTCACAAGTTGTGCTTGGCTCACTTGAGCCTTGTGTACGTGAAGCACGAATCTGCTGTCAAAGTTAATGCAGTTAACTGCTTTAATCCTGATTCAGTCGATGATGCAGAGTTTAGCTCTCTATTCACATAACTTAATAGTTTAGGGCAAACAGCACATGGATTTAAGGGGTACAGCACTACACAAGAAGTAAAGGAAAACTAGAATCCATGTTTTGGTGTTAGCAGATATCTTGGAGTGGAACAAGACCTTTACTTTTGTAAACTAACCTAGACCAGCCAATGGAGATGCTGTGGCAGAACTTGTTTTGAAGAGGTCCAGTGGATTAGTTGGCAGAGCTCCTGCTTGTGCCCCTGAGCTCAAGCTATGGCTCTCCATAGATGGCACAAAGAAGTCTGAGCTGAATAAGTCATCCGATGCAGTCTAGAAAGAAAAAAAGAAACAGTGAGATGCCATGGCAGAACACATGATAGCACAACCAGGGCTCCCTGGTCCAGAGCTAGAAGATTTTTTTTTTTTCATCTAAAGCAGAGGAGGGAGTTTTGATGTATCATTTAGAGTATAAGAGTTTCAAACATCACCCTTTTGTTCATGCCTAAGGAGATACATGGCATTAAATAGGTAAAATATGTAGTAGTCACAAGTCAACAGCAGAAGAGCAGGACTTAAAATGGCTGAATTATTTGCTGTAATTGAGCCTCCCTCTGCACCCTGCCCCTTTAAACACTACTTCTTAGTCTGCAGAAATCCCTGTGGTTGCAGCAAGGCCAGCAGAGTTTTGCATAGTATGAGTACAAGACAAATGAAGCTGATCCAGAGCCACCCTGTGACTAATCAGACAAGTCACTGAAATTGCCTTCAGTAGGCAATTCAGTACTGAGAAACCACATGGGTTTTGGTAAGCTAGTACTAGTATCTTGTTTTTATGAAATCCTAGGTTGATGGGCATACTGCTATCTTAAATGTTATACTGCTACTGTAACAGATTCTGTTATTGTATCAAGTGTTAATATGCATAGCAGCATACTTACCAGACCTTTACAGGAGTATGGCAGCATTAAAGAAGAGAGTATAGAATTTAGTGAACCATAGCTACTATGAAGCATTCATAGATATTAGAAGGTACCATGGCTGCAGAGAGGTTAGAATGAGCAGGGCAAGCAGAATTAGATGAGTTGTGAAGCTAGGTAGCCAGTTATACAGTAATAAGAAAGAAAAGCTTCTTTCACCCAGCTTCTCCAAGTAAATTCATGCGTATCACCATATATTACTTGAACACTGTTCACCTTGACAGATCTCCTTCCTCTTCCTGGCTTGGTACTCTGTGGTGGTGGACTAATTGTTATAGGCTCATGTGGCATGAACTGGATATTGTTTTCAGAATCCAGCTTTACTCCATTCTGCAGAGATGTTCCTTTGGAAGCACCTTCCACAAACAGGTTTGCTGGGACGTCAAGAAAGCCATTCCGTTCTCTCTCTGGTATCACATTGGGAATTCTTGCTGCAGGTGACTTACTCTCAACTGGCCACTGGCATGTTAGTGCTTCTCGTTTGCCAGTTCTATTAGAAATCTGGTCAAACTGTTTATCAAAGTAGTCAATATCACCATCTGAAGCACCATTACCCACTGATGTCAAGGTACTCAGACTTTTCTTCTGATCAGATTTTAGAGAATCAAATGAAGGTGGTGGAGATTGTGGTGCTGGCTGTGTGAAAGGATCATCACTGAAAGGGTCTGGATTAGGTGTAGGAAAGAAGCTGAGATTGGTAGAGAAAGAACTCTCAGGCAAGAAGGGTGTCTGTGCCTTTGGTTGTGGAAGAGAGGCTGTGATGCCATTCAAGAAGAGATCCTCTTTTGCAAAGGTTTGTTTGGTCTCAATTTCAGAATTAAAATCCACTAACAGAATCTCTTTAGTTTCCTATTTTTTCAGAGAGAAAAATGAAGTTAGTTATACACAGATTTTGCTGCACAGTGAAAAAGCTCAAGGAAAATAGATGCAAAAGAAGAGATCCTAGTATCCAGTACATTGCACCAATAAATATTCAAAATCACATAGGCAAGCACTCCTGCCTATAGTCAAACTACTGCTATTTGGTTTCTGAAACCCAATACTGAAACATCTGTTTTCAGGTCCTATAGAGAAATATCAGATGCTTGCTCTTCAATATAGTGACCTGGGCTTTCACTTGAGTCAAAGACCTCTGTTTGAATTCTAGTCCTTAGTTCTGACAAGCTATGAAGCCTTAGTATGACTTTAAGTTGCAGCCTCAGCTTCAGAATAATACTGAAGAGCTATTTGCCAGTGGAAGGTAACATGCTAATTCTCCACCAAGGGTGCAAGAGAAGGGTAAGGGTTGGTCACTGTCTGGGTTGACAGCACCAACTGCATCACACTGATGGTGGCTTATAGTGCCAGATTTAAAATGATAGGATTTCTGGGGTCATACTGAGCTACGATAAGGTTTGTGCACATTTTTGTGCAATTAGGCCAAATTTTGAGCCAGAGCTACGGGAATGACATTAGTAGAATTAAGTACTAGAATGACATCTAGTGATTAAGCAGATACTTCTATAGCCCTACCCCACTAGTACAGTGATGATTACTAGGCAGGTGTCTCAGTAAAACCAGGACTAATTGCTAGGACTAAATTTGCTGTCAAAGAAAAAGCTAAGGCAAATAAGCTAGATGCTACTTACTGTGGGACTGCTCATATCAGGGGGTGTTGACATATCTCCAAACAAGTCCATCTGGTCAACTCCCTTGAAGCCAGAAATATTGAAAGAATTGGTATCTGTTAGAGCTCTCGCAAGAAAAAGAATCAAGCATCATACAGATTTCCTGTAAAATCTACAGTAAACACTATAAAACCTGATCTATAAACACTGCATTTCCCACAAAATATGTAGGCAGTCAGTTATGAATTCTTTAATGGCATCAACATAAAGTTTTAAAATTTAACCTACCAGTTTCATTTTGTCAGCTTGATCAGTAGGCAGTTCTTCATTACTATTCTGTAATAGATGGATAACTATGTCAGAAATAATTGGAATTTCAAAATTTGCCTTAAGCAAGGGACTTGTGGGCTTTAAAAGACAAGTGATGGAGAAGGGAAGCATGAGAGAGATCACTACTCAGTATTAGCTCCACAGTCCCCTTTCACTTCCATTTCAATGTAATTGGGCATCTGACATTGCCTTCATAATGCCAGCAGCATGAAGAAAGTCAAAGTTAGATGTAGTCAGCAGCATACCTAATCAAGAGAGGCTGAGCAGGAGTGACCTACCTCAGTCTTACTTGCTTCTTCACTCTAAAGAAAAAAGAACACTTTTAATACCTAAACATCATGAAGAATATCAAAAGTCTCTCACTTTAGAGTAGCATACAACCCTAGGGAAACGCACAACTGCCAACCAATAGCTTCCAGTGTTTCTGGAATTAGGCAAAGCTTAGTATCAAGCCCCACAGGTGTCCCAAACTCAGCCAAAATTTACAGAAGCTTTATGCAGAGTCACACAATTTCTATATTTTTACTCACCTTTTTCTTTTCTTCTTCTTCCTTCTTCTTCATATTATAAATTAGTTGGAAGAGGTCCTTAAGATCAGAAACCAGAGGCTCAGCCTGGAAAAGAATGTAGATTTTAAGCCATGTACTACTTTTACCTGGACTTCTACTGCTGCAATCTGTGCAACAAGTCTAACTTCCCTAAATGATGCAAGACTTAGATTGAGATAACAGGAAAAACAAGAGTTTATTCTTCATACAAGATCCTGCTTATGCAGAATCCAAAAGGAACAGAACACAACCAGTGGGGAATTGTTGTTAACTCTACGAAAAGTGTCTGTAAATGAATTTATGCTAACCTCCTATGTTTTTGCTAAAGAGCTGGTAGCAATACTTCTTAAGTGCATGGCAAGTCCTAGAAGTGCAGAATTTATCCCAGCTTTCTGGTAGTCTCCTCAGAGGAAGAACACTTTGCATTTGTCTATTTGCTACCAACTCTAGCATCGAACATGGAGAAAGCCTCTATATACAATACTACTTTTATTTAAAACAGTATACAAATAGCAAATGAGCAAGGTGAGCATAAGATTGTCATCATCTCAAATACGTAAAGCAAAGACCAGCTTTAAATGGGGTCTGTGACATAATGACAGTTTAATGTAAATTAGAAAGGCATGGCATGCCCTGCACATCCATTAACAAGGATGTTGTTGTTGAGATGATGGTGAGGCCAGCTACACTGCTTTGGAACGCTTGTATCAGGCATACAGCAGCTTGTCAATGTCTGTAGAGTAGGACATGTCCCCATCTTCTGCCACTACCACTGGCACAAGCAGAGAATCCTTTGAACAGATCTCACTGTTTACACGAGCAGCATCCTCTTCCAATCAAGGGGTTTAGACAAGCAGTGTGGGAAGAGCCATCTCAAGAATTATCAACTTTAACAAGGAGTACAGCTGCAGCAGACTAGAGCTGCAGAAGTCCTTATTTCTGAGCTAGACAAGTTTATGACAAAATCACCCAGCAGCAAGTCAAGAGCTGTCTAAGACCTGGCTGAGCTTAGAGGCTGGCAAGCAGCACCCTGTGGTGAAATGAAGGAATAGACTCCAGAGTACCTACAAAAGGCTTTTGTGCTTAATCTACAATTCCACTGAAATCAATACAATTATTGGTCAGAAAAAAAATGCTGACAAACCAATAAAACAGACTCAGAAGAAGGCCTTATAGCTGTTACTGAAGTAGTAACATGCTCCAACAAGGAGCTCCTCAGTCCCACCTGTACTGGGTCCAAAGCTGCCACCAAGTTCTCCAGGAGGGCAGGCAGGAATGGGTAAAAAATTTCTAGCTTTGAAGTCTAGGCTCATCAAGTCATTATAGTGACTATAACAAAGTCATTATAAAGAAAATCTGATAAATAAAAAATACCTAGCTTCAGGTTGTTTATGAAGCTGCATAATTATCAGTGGTGTTTTTAAGTAGCTTTTTCCAGTATTGCTTATGTACAGATTCCCCCAAGAGGGACTAACCTTGCACACAGGATTTCTGCATGTGAGGAACTTGTCACAGAAGGATCAGAATCCATCCTAACAAGTTAGGGTTAGGAGGTCCTAGAAGGACCAGACCTGTCATTTACAGTCCCCAGAATCATTATTGCAATTGAATAAGTGATTTTCCTGCTGCACAGGCAAAGCATCACATGAAGTAGACTAATGTCGTTCTATACTCCTGTTAATTCAGAGAGAAGCTCTTGCTATTTTACTTAAGAATTAGTACTTTCACAGTGGGAAGCCTGTGCTAATGGCTCTATTCGTCTCACTAATGACTTTCATGGTACATAGACAAGTTAAGCATTGTTAATCATAGTAACCAAGACTACTTGAAACTGTACAAGACAGAAGCCAGTGGTGACACAGCCAATTCCTGTCTTTCTTTCAATAGAGTCTATCCATGCATGCTCGTATTCCCCAAAGGAATTTGTAGAATTACCAGCAAAACACTAGACTCTTATCACATGTTAAATGTTTACACAACAGCATTATCCATAGCACGTGAAAGTATCTGAGTCATACCTGTTGTGCTGTTTTTATGGCAAAAAATTGGTGCTGGCCTTCTCCTCCACATACATAGCCAAAGGCACGATTGTCTGTTACATCCCGAGCAATAAAGGAGATTTTGTTTACTGGATGCTCATGCTCTATGACCTGGAATCAGGAAAAAATAACTATTGGTTTAAATTTCTGGAGATATAATAGCTGCTATTTCTCTGTAGTTAGAATGGCTGAGACTGATAAATCTGAGGTTTGGACTGGAGATTTTTAACAGCCTTTGACTAACCACAACAGGATGCAGTTGTCTTCTAACCGGAGTCTTCGGCATTACAAACATTTCACAAGCCAATTTTTACGTGTAGAAGTGAGGTATAGTGCCTAAATAGGAATCTAGTTCATATTCGTCTAACTTGCAGGTGCCTCACTAGCTTTAAGAATCACATTAAGAAAATATATCTTACCCCAGTTTTTTCATCTATTATCTTGATACCAGAGAGGGAGATGTTTACCCAGATCTTCTGTTTGTGTTGACCCTGGGAACGGGCAGCTGCTGCCATTCCCTAAAGAGAATCAATGCCAAAGTATTGATGAGACTTCTGTTGGATTGAGCTTTAACTTCTTATTTGTAACGTATGACTGCTTATGTTTAAAGTAATACCACAGATCTAGATGGTTTTCTCTGTAAATGTTTTAAGGCTTTAAAACATATTTTAGTCCACAAAACTGCTGCAGTAGCAGCATCTTTACCTGATTTTCCAGTCTGATTGGAGGTATGTGAATGTTCTGTACTATAGAAGTAATGATCTTCATTGCTGCAGGGATTAATTTATTTTTAAATTTGTTTGTATCTCTCAATGTCACCATTGACAGAGGATGCCAACCTGTGCTTTGAGGTCAGTGTTAGATTGCACAGCAATCTCCCCTTCCCCTCCAAAACCCAAGCTCATCATTTGTGATTAAATTCATACTGCCAGCATTCACACTGGATGTTTATAGACACTCAAAGGAATGTTCCCAGACTTTCAGAGATATTTGACCCAGAAGTTATAGTTTAGGAAGCAACATCCATCTAGACGGTGCTGTTAGTAACAATGTTATCATTAAGCTGTATTTGAAGTTTTGCCAAAGTGACAGTTTGATCTGTTTTTTGAAGGCTAACCAAAGATTGTTCCTTATGTGACAGACCAAGCCCTTACCTTCAGCTTCATCATTGAATCCTGACTCATTTTGTCTCCTCTTGCCTCAGGAACATCATCTATTCCAATCAGTTTAGCCTTGTATTTTACACCATCACCTTTGAATCTAGCCAAGAGGGATTCATCTGTTTTCTCTGCCCCTGGAGATAGAGAAAAAGTTTGGTGGGTCTGTTTGTTTTTTGATGTTTTTTTTTTTTTTTTTTGTTT
>VZTT01023279.1:52255-74753 GCA_013400855.1 Buphagus erythrorhynchus
TTTTGGTTGGTTTTTTTTTTGTTGCTGTTGTTGTTATTTTTGCTTTTTTTTACAATAGAAATGCCTATGTTGAGATTTGTGATCTTTAAAAAAAAAATATACATCATATGTATACACCAAATACACATTAAAACTCTCTCTTGAGTACAGCTGACTAAGAATCCATGTGCACTGCAAGACAGTCACTCCTTTAAGGTCACAGTACTCTTGCAGAATGTGGCCTCAGTTCAAAGAGTGGAGCCCAGTGCTTAAGGACTGAGGGCTTCAGAACAACTGTTCACCACACAAAAGACTAAAATGTGGATAGGCAATAGTCAAGTAGATATAGGTGCTAAGAAAAAACACCATGCAGAAATGGTACTTCTCATGGCCATATACAGAGTGTTCAGTAAGGCCTTTAGGTGTTATCCCTGTGTTCTGATGTAGACAGATCCTTTCTTGCTCCCAGCTCCTGTATTAGAACGTGATATCAGCACCATCATTTCTGCCATGAGTCCTGGTACTTTTGTTCTTCTGTGCATTTGGGATTATAGTTGATTTGTTATTTTTGCTGCTCCTGCTACTAGGAACTGCTTGCTTTTCTTCTCTGCATGCTCAACATAGCTCAAGTATGTACCTAGGTATGTATTCTTATGAAGAAATTATATTTACATGATCTAATCTACCAAAAAACCTATTATCTGATATACAGTAATTCTCATGGAATGAGTTTTCTTGCTTCCCTAGAGTAGAATTTTGTATCCAGCATAATTCTCCTGTCTGGAGGGCTGGGAGGAGTCAGGTTAAAGCTCTGACTAACAGCTAGCATGATGGTCCAGGTGNTACAGGCATATTTACTCACTCTTCTGGTCAGCTGGAAAACTCGAGTGACTTCAGCAATAGTGGGAAGGTGATTTAGGCAAATGCAAAAGATTAAGGACATGGAATAGAGGAGGTGTTTAAGTGGTAAGTATTTCTTACCTTTCTTTTTTTCTTTCTTTGAAGNGTGCTTTTTCCCGTGTTTCTTTCTTTGAAGACTGTGCCTTTGGTGGAGCCTGTTGTTCAGGCTGGCTGTTGGGAGCAGTAGTTTCAGCTTCAGTAGACATGATGGGATTATGGCCAGTTATGTTTGCTGTAGGCTTAAAAATCAAATAACAGTTAGAAGACAGACATAATATTTTACCTTGAAGAAGAAATATTCTTATTAGAGCTGTTAGTCCATCTGAGTTCTGCTGAACACTGACACCTGACAAAGCCTGAAAGTGTAAGGAGTGATCATATGGCAAGTCTGACTCAGGCAGACTACACAGCATGAAGTTATGGTCAGGAGGTGATGAACCCTCACTTCAGCAATACCTAAGCATAGGGCACACTGATCTACATCAACGGGCTGTACTTGAACCAACATGTTTTAATCTGCCAATCTTTAGCTTTTTTTTACCTTTTAAAGCTATTTATAGAACCTCAGGTATTTTGGTCTATTCTCGTTCAGCACTGCCAGCTGCATCTCTGAAGTAGCGTAGAAGAGAACACAAGAAATGTTTGCTAGGGTCTGTTCCAAACACCGATGAGGATGACACCAAAACAGCCAAAAGATGCCTGTAGATATTATTCATGTTTCTATAACCAGCAAAAGTCAGAGGTTACACCACCCAACAGGTAAAACAAAATAATTTCCTCAGGCTGCAGACAGACTGTTCCAGTAAAAACGTAATAGACCCTCAAGCAAAACCCTCCACAGGCTTAACAGCAATCAAGTAATCTTCAGATTTTAAAAAACCGTGCAAATTGACAAGAACCTATAGACTTTTAGGACTTACCTCTATGCCATGTGACCCTTTTGCCTCTGAGACGCAAATTTTAAAAATTTATAGTCACTGTGTTTTGTTCCAACATGGCTGAAGCATTCACTCTTACCAAACAGAGATACTCAGAGCAGCTTTATAGAGTTACGAAGATCTAAACCAAGCCAGAAAGAACTGGTTATCCGCATCTGCTACAGAAATGATTCTATCAATCTTCTCTCTGGGATATTGCAATGGCTGCTGTTAGTCCCTCAAATTTTAGGATAACAAATGAAGTCAAGAAATTGTTTAGATGATTAAATAATTGGGCTCCTCTCTAATTCCCCCTACATCCAGGCAGCTGCTACAGATCAAGCCACCCCTTTTATCCAGCATTTGAGACACAATTTGTATGTAGATAGAAATGCTGAAGCATTGCATATCCCCTGTCATCAGAAGTTTGTTATTCTCAATAGCCAATTCCTCATTTGCTTTAGCAATAGCTGATGCTTTACCCATTACTTGAAATGTACTTTCAGGGTTTTGCTCTCACTCATGCCTTCCCTTCTTCCTGCTAAGTCGATAACTAGACTGACTCAACCAGCTTGCCACTCACTGAGTAATAGATATCAATTCTTAACTGAGAGAACACAAATTCCTAGATCTTAAAGACAGAATTTCACCTGAAAGCCTCAATTTCTATTTAACCAGGAAGAAGGCCTTTATGGAACTAGCTAATATAAGCAAAATTAGACCTAGCTTCTTACCAGATGGTTTGTGAATTGCATTTAGCATTGGTCAAGTAAATCAACAGAGATAAGGGTGCTCAAATGGGAAAGAACTGTCAGCTATACCTGTTCTCCTCTGGAAGCAACTTATCTGGCCAATGTGAGGGAACATTTGATGCAAGGGAACAAAGGTGTTGCTGTGAAAGTTTCAAGTGGTTCTGAGTAGAAATAGATGTCAGAGGAAGAGTTTGTTTAGCAAGCCATGGTTATTTAAGAAGTGTTATCACTGAAAGAGTGGCTTCCATGTCCATTCTGAAAAAGGGTCAAGGGGAAATCTATTGAGCCTGCAGGGATTTTGCAGAATACTTGCAAAAGTGCTAAAACAGATTGTGCCTATTGAAATCCACATTTTAATCAGATAAAATGAAGTCAACTGAATTCTTCTTTCAGAGTAGCTAAGCTAATTTGCCTGATAGTATAGTTTTGGGTGGAGATAGCTTTTAGACATAAGCATAAGGAGCCCCTCCCTAGATTTGCCAAGTCTTCAGAAATAATGAAGGAAAAGAGAGTTAAGGTTGGATCATTAGTTAAGCACCCACTCCTATACAGAAGATTACTGTTCAGAGAATAGAAGGAAAAGGCCCAGAAGAGAGAACTAAGATTTGCTCTCAAGAAGCTGAGGGCTTTATAGCTTTAGGATATTCTGCCTAGCTCCATTCTGGAAAGAAGAAATAACAACCTCGAGGCACTGAATCCTGCCTGTCAGTGATCCTTCTTCCTCTAATTAGTAGAGCTACACCTAGCTGTGGTGTTTTACAACTTGTATCACACATTGAGCTAAAATTAAGAGGCAATAAAAAAAGAAATAACAGGAGGAAATATGCACAAGCAAGACCTCACTTTGGCAACTGAAAAATGGTTTATATGCAGCTGCCTTTTGAATTCAAAGCATCTCTGGTCATCATTGCCATCTGCCTCCATTATGTGGAAGTCAGACCACTAATTTTTATAGAACCAGATAGCAAAAATCCCACAGTGAAGGAAGATGGGCAGGGATGCACACAAGTGTGGATGAACCTTTGCAAATACCCTGTCTTACTATGGAAAAGCTCATTTTTACTGTTAGCAATTCAATAGGTTAGCGAGGGCCTTCTGGATGTTTTACAGGACTTGCTCTCAGATCTGGCAAAACTCATGTTCCCTGGTGAGATTTCACAGTACATGACGGTCATTTATCATATCTCAGGAGAACTTGGTATCTTTGAAAATCACCTCAAAAACAACAGAATTAGTGAAACTAAGAATGCAATGATAGACAAAGGCAAACTAAATACATGTTCATATTTTAAATAACTACTTTTTGGTACCTGAGTTAAGCCACATGTCTTGCACATATCTGTCTCTGGCTTCACCTTAAAATTTCACTGGGGTGGGGGGGAACATGTAGCTTGAGCTAGCAGTAAACTATTCTGTTCACTATAAAAAAGCCTCAAGCACAAGAAAATATGGATTCTGGGCTTTACACTCAAGGTAAAGCTTGGCAAGGTCTTCATCACACTTAAGTTTGTGTTATCATTATGGAAAGTGCTGGTGTGCTTAACATGCAAGTAACTAAAATAAAGTTAAAATCTTCCATTTGTGTCTTGAGGTCTACCTTTCACAGTACCCAGTCTCTTGGAATTTCCTTACTCCATCTGCAGGTGGAAGGCAACAAGACTAGAATTATTCTCATACGCTTGAATTTTGAGGTCACCTCAAAAGAGTCAGCCAGCAAGCATGGGAAAGTTAGAGATGCATGTGTTTTTATGCAAAGGTGAAAGGATAGTCAAGCCTTCAGATATACTGACATAGTAAAGAACAAGTTCATTCCCCCAGCAACTATGTCAGCACTTAGTTTAAAGCAGTTTGAATCTCATCCATGTAGATGAGTCCATTTTTAGCACCGCACCGTAATTATTCACTAATCAGTTGCACAGTCCATCTTCATTACTGTGCTAAATGCACTGTTTCAAAAATCCAAAGACTACAGATTTACAGATGCTGCTACCTTGGGAGTTATGCACCAAACTCTACCTGTATCACCACATACATATCACACTCATTTTTCTCACCCACTTTTCAATTTACTTCAGACAGGGTTTGTAAAGAGACCACTAGCAGTATCTTCCTCCTTTCCTTCAGAGACTATCCTGTGAAGAGCAGATAGATACTGATGATTCCTCAGACAAGCACCATGTCAGGGCCTCAACACACAGTCCTTGATGTATGACTTGCTACCTACTGTCTCAAGTCAGACTACGCTCCATTCAAGACTTGTACTTCATTTCTACAGTGAACTTAGGAAAGTCAGTCTTGTAACTTCTGGCATACTGCTCTCTTGGTGTCTTCTCTGAACTCTGCAGGGAGGGCTGTCAGAAATGACAAGTCATCCCTGAAATACCTGTTTCTTAGCAAGACTTGGAAGAACATGCCAAACAACTTTGTTGGGCAACATTTAGTTTCCCTTAGAGATGCTTTCACAGATACCTTTTATTTGAGAAAGGGGTGGCAACGTGATAGATATCTTAATGGTTATGTTCCTGTCCTGTGCACAAGTGAATTGAGAATCTTCATTATAGTAGTTTGTCATAGAATTAAAGAGCTATTGCATGTAAATATTAACCTTTAATTAGAATCTGCAAGGCCGGGGGAGGACAAGAAAAGCTTTTACTGCCAAGTGAAATATAGCCTGTTAGGATGAAGTAGTAACTGTGAGGAAGTACAGCAACAGTTCAGCTGCTAACATGCTTCTGGGGCAGGTTGCTTCCTCCCTCTCCGTTCTGGAAGGGTTAGTCAGGTTCTTCTGGTTAGAAAGCCATGTTAGTGAATTCAAGACTTTAGTTTTCAAGCTAAGAAAAGAGATTAAAGGCTAAACACTAATTCACACAATGACTAGCAAGAGTCAAAGTTGTAAAGCCAGACAGTCTTATCAGTATATTATGACTGGTAGCCTTCTGCTCACATCAGGATTACAATAGTGCATTTTTGTGAGCCCCTGTAGGGCTGACTGACATTTACATCTAACAACTCCCCATCTGATTATCACATTTTCTGCTTAGTTCCTGCTTCAATAGTAGTAGCCTTGAGAAGCCCTAGGCATGCATTAATAAATCAAAGACATAAAAGTGCTGATCAGACTCTTGCTTTTTAAACAGGATCACTCATGTTGAGGAGTCAAAATATAATCTTAAATATTTTCTTTCATTACTAGAACACCCATTGCTCTGGTATCTGACAGTGTCTAAAGAGTTTAAGTTGGATAAACCTCACAAGAGATTAAAATGATTTAGATGGAACATTCCAGATGCTTGTTCTTATGCAAGCATTAATATTAGTCTGTTTTCTCTATTAAAACAATCTAACTATTCTGTTATGAGCCAGCATATCCAGCAACTAATATCCATGAGAAGTAACTGTCTTACCTACAGGTATGTTACACCTGATGTGTTCACTTATACATAACAAGTACCTGCTTGAAGGCTAGTGGTAGAATAAAGTTAATAGCTTGGGAACTATTCACCTCCAGTTTTAGCCATATCTGGAATGCAAGAGCAGTATTACTTGTCAGAAAGATGACTGAATACATACTTTTATACTGCAGAGTATAACCAAAGGTCTCATGGTTGATCTTGTAAGAGAGACAGCTGAAAAGGATATTAAACTACTATTAAACTACTTGCCTGGCAAGTGCAGCTAACTGTCATTCCCACAATTCAGTAATTCCTATATTAGCAACGCGCCCATTACTCAGTTCAAAAAATCCTGTTGAACTGTCCTGCTTAGGCTGTAGATTAGTAGAAATGTGATTTGTGTTCAAGAAATCATTTGCTTGATACTGTGACTTTACTTAAACCAGGCCCTTACCTGGACCAAGTATTTCTAGAATAACAGGATTTTACTTTAGGGAACTTCTTATGTGCAACTAGCTTTTCAAGCCCTGTTTGATGTTTTGTCTTCTTACCCAGGAGGTGGACTGATACTTTGTCGAGGTATTAAAGGCAGACTTATGGCAAGGACTTCCTCTGTCAACACAAACGCCAGTCTGGAATAAACTGCAACAGTACTTACATATTGCAGGATGTGGAACGCAGTCCAGCTGTCTTCATCATATACAACCAGTAATGAGAAACAGGGAAGGGTGACCTTCATCTGCTTAGTCGGATAGAAGTACAGCATTAGACACATCAGGGAATACCTCCCTCGTGCTGCTCCCTTCCCTAGTACCTACTACAAAGTAGATAAAGGTCTTAGTGCACTTATTAGCCATGTCAGCTACAGATGCTGGCATGCACCATTGCTGGTGCAGGATCATGCCTATGAAACCACACAGACATCTCACCATCAAGCCAGCTTGCCAGCTGCTATTTCATCAGTCGAACAGAACAGTCTGTTCTCATCACATCAGTCTCCTCTGAACCTCTTGGTTTTTAGCAAGAACACAGAAACTCAAACTTAGTTCCTGAAAGTGTTTCATACACACTTGAATCATGGCCAAGAGAAGATCACTAAGTTAGCAGCTGGGGCTGAACAGGTCACACAGTTCAAGTGGTGCAATTGGATTGGTACATTTTTATCATTCTACTATGCTTTTAAACACATAATTTCTCACAAGATATTTTGTTACTTGTCAACCCAGCTACAGCAGTGGCTCTCTATTTTGGATTTTTCTTCCACTTGTCATGGAAATAAATATGTCTTTTGCAGGAAGATTAAAGCAGGGGGCTCAAGGGAAGTAATGACTAGTTTAAATAAACTGTACCTGATGAACACATGAAACAGTATCAATTAATGAGTAAAAAGCATTTAATGATCTAGGGCTATCCGGTTCCCTGAAGACTTGATCACAAGATGAAAGAAACTAGCACTGTCATAGTGTTTTATAGAGCTGTTTTTCAGCCAGGAACTTCAGTATCCAAAGGCAGTGCCCGGATTTCTAGCTAGTCCACCTCAAATTATGAGTTGTTCCAGGAATGACAGCATGTTACAAAAAGGCTTGAAAGCAACTTTTCCAATCTCTGTTTATTAGCTATGGTAACCTATTCATTAATTTCTTTAATTAAGAAATCCCTTCACTTTTAGTACCAGCATTACCAACATCTGAACTTCAAACTCTTTCTTTAGAAAGAAATTGAAATGCCTTTCTTGAAAGAGAGCTATTATTTTGGAATAAGAGACTAAATAGATTATATATTTAAATTATACACAAGAATTTTCTTCCTATCAGCCTTCAAGAAAGACAGCATGTTTTGCAACCTGCTAAGGGAGCACTCCTCTATACCTCTCTCCAGTTTCCAGTTCTGAGGCCTCACAAGTTAGTGGCACCTGAGCCAGAGCTCAGCTGTCTGCTGTAGTTATTGCTAAGGAAAGCATCACCTGCCCACAGGATGAGGAATCTCAATATGGCTGCAGTGCCTATAGCTCAACCTTTTATCAATATTCCTTGTTGAGACTTGCTGGATATACCAAACAACATGGAAGCAAAGCAGTTGTTATTCAAGGCAGCTAGTGTTTACTCAGATGCAACTGAGTTTGAACCAAACAAGAAATCAAACACTTCATTTCCAACTGTACTCCTAAAGCCCTCCTGCCTAGAAGGCCTGTTTCTGATCTTCTTGGTTGCTAGTACAGTGAAGGACTCTTGCCAATAACCATGCTTTTCACCCCTCCTTCTCAGAGCAGGAACTTGACACATATTGAAGCTGTTATCATAGGTTATGTCAGCTGCATACAGTTAACTGTCTGCTGCTGGCACAGTTATCCTTCTTTGCAGTTTGGGTATAGGCAAGCTGTACTGAGAGATTGCATATGTTCTGCACAGTTTACTCTTAACTGTGCTCTCTATCAGTTCACAAATCTATCTGTATGAGAAATAGGATTTTCCTGTATTATTCTTGCATTCACACAGCCTAAACCCATGTAATCCTGGCCACGGTGTTGAGTACTGCAGTTTGCTTACCCAGCCTGGTTATCCCATGAGCAGCCAAAAGCCTATCATTAAACATTCACTTCAGCAGTAATTGAAGTGCACTCCACCTACCCCCCAGATACTGTGCCTCTCAATACACAAATTGTTGTAGCAGTTACTGTCACTCCATACTGCCTCTTGTAAGAGATGCAAATTATGTTCATTATGTATTCTGAGAAGACTGATGAAAATTCTGCTTGCAGAGCCTACTTGTTGTAGGTTCTTCTACAGCAGTTCCAGTCTTTTTAAGTATTATGAGGCATTCTGCTTAATATGAGGGTTACACTTGCCTTCAAGATTAGGTATTACCAAGGCCCCCAGCTCTCCCTTGTGTATGCAGCAAGAAAGGCAATGAGTAACTACACAAGACTCAAATCTAAAAAGGTGGTACAGAAAGATCTATATCAGAGGGTAGAAAGGATTAACCAGGGATTTTAGAGTTCCCCTACGGCTCTTGAACAGCTAATAGAGTTTTCATATTTTCAAGTTTCCCCTACCAGTAATTATATTTACAGATATTAGAGGAAGTTTACACTACTATTCGTAAATTCAGACTATAAAGCAATATTGACCAGGGTCTCACTAATTTCCCATCTCTGTGATAGTCTTGATAGCATTTTACAGGGATTTTCCCATCCTCAGAAGCATACAAGGAGAACTGTCAGATCTGGAGTTTACCTTCCATCAACCAGGGTAGCCATACTTTGCAGACAGATCTGTGATTCAAGCTACTAGAAAACTAGTCCTTACTCAAACAGTGACCTTTGTCCCTTGCCTCAAAGCTCAAATTACTGTATTCTGACAGGGCACAGAGGAGATCTGTAAGGTAGAAAAACAGGTTGCAATATTAAAACTACATCCTTAATGCTCCCAACTTCTTTTGTCCCCTCCTAAGAGGAAAGTTTCATCCATAGGCATTTTAGCCACAGGGCTAAAATTATTAGGTGTGTCGCACATCATCAACATTAAGATTTGAATAGACTTTGCTAGAGGCACAACTTCCTAGCTGACATTATCATGAAGCCTCCTGACTGTCAAGGTGAAGGTCCATTATCCTGTCTCTTAGACCTACTTTTTCTGCTGAAGAGATAATCCTCATCTTATTGCTTAAGAATACAACATAAACTGACAGAACAGCAGGAAATTCAGGTCCAAGGCCAATAATCTGTCCTTAACTGGCCCTGTAATGTCTGAGCTTTTAGATTTAAGGGGATATGCACCAGATATGAAGCTATATTAAAAACTTTTAAAACTAATTTAAAAATCACACACATAATTAAGGGTAAAGATCTACAGGGCATTTCAGCTGTGACCTCAAGCACAATGACCTCAACCACAATGACCTCAAGCACTCCAGAGCACGTGCAAGGCATAGGCTTTGAGATGAGGGGAGACTAGAATCACCTATCTCCATCAGCCAGGGCTGAGAAAACCTGGATGGGAGAAGATGCTTTGTTCACCACTCAACTACCCAGCTTGTATAAACAAAGTAATCTTGTTGAAACAGGTACCTCTTGTTTATCGACTAGGCCTGACACTGTGCTTCATACAGCTTCTTTATAACTCTGAGACCCCTGAACTCAAGCAGAGCCTCAGAAACAGGTTTCTAATGCCAGTTTTTCTTCTCAGTTACAATCCTTGGACACTTTATTCTATTTGATCGCTTTAACACAATCCCAAGTTGTAGTTCTGTGTTGTCCATGCTGAAGTAGTGAGTAGTGGCTTATGCCTGTTTGTGGTTCACAGCAGAACTCATGAAGACATCTTGGCAATCCCTCATTCCCAGTGGTATAATCTTGATTCTACTAACAATCCATTAGTCTACACGCAAGATCTAAAGTTTTTCTTCAAAATCCTTGCAGATTATAAATTACCTTCATGCTGCTTCATCATTTCTTTTTACAGAATCTAGCCAGCAAGCTAGATTTGCATCAGCACTGTTTCCAGATCAAGCTGGTTTTCTCTAGATGTGGAATTTATTGCTTTGTACAGGCAAATTCATGCTTCTGTAGTGGTCACATATTGCTATTCGTGCTGAATAAATTCCACAAGCATTCCCAGGGTTCACAATGCAGCTGGTCACACAAATTTCCTAGAAGTGTGAGGTTTACTAGGAAAGGAGATCATCAATGGGAGAGAAAAATCAGCAGGTTTGGCAATAATGCCCAACAATTATAGTATACTGGTGCATTTTTACATCATATCTCGAACTATGGCTTTTCTGCTTTGATTTTTGAGCATCCACACTGGATTCACCCTTCCATGACATTAAGAGCATTTATTTGCTTTCCCACAGAAACAAAAATCTACCCTTTCCATACATTATAATCACCTGCTTAGAGTGTTTCTTCTCATATCTGCTTGAGAAATAAAGGCCTGGAGCAAGAAGCATATCCATAGCAGCTATAGTCTGCAGTGTGCAGGTAGTTTAACAAGTAATGTTCTTCTCAGTGAGAAAACAGACTGTGTAGAGATGCTTAGCAGCATTGTAGAAGGCATATGGCAGATTAGACAATCACCTTTACCTTCACAAAAAGAAAGAGATGCTAGCTATATAAAGCTTGAAGGACTTGGCATTCACTCCATTTTACACCGAGCTCAGCTATGCACCAAATCATGATATTTGCTAGTTAAGCCTCTGTTCTGGTGACTCACCTGACATCCATTTAGCACTCCCATCCTCCTTACCTTTGCTACCGTTTGGTTGTCCTCCTTCCAATGCAAACCTATTATTAATTAAAATTTCTGCTTCAGACTTGACCACATCCTCACACCATCCAGGGAATTTTGAAAAGCTGATTATGCCTCCAGAAACATTGTGCTAGATGCAGTTGCAGTGATCCTTTGACCAAATGTGGTGAGTGACTACCTCAGACGAAGCTCAGCTGGAAATATTTTCTTTGGATTACAGTTTATGTCTCCAGCCCCACCTACCTCCAGGAGGTTCTAATGGAAGCTGACACAAAGACCTGCTAGCATTATAATTGCCTAGCAGGTCATTGTCAGACACAATGACATCCTTTCAATTTAACATTGTCAAGTCTTCACAGCAAAGTAGAACACACACCTTCATAATTAATTTTCTCTAATTGAATCTGCATCTTTGTCTATTTGCAGAGGTGTTGCCATCCTAGAGCGTACCTGTGGCCATTCTCTCTGCAAATCTGAGCCTCCATGCTCTCAGATTTGGTTCATTTTGGGCAGCCTCGTTTATGGAAGTTACAAAAGACTTCTGAAGGAAAGAATATACCCTTTTGAGGCAAACTAGCTTAATGAGGAGAATACTTAAAAACTCTCAAAATAATAAAAGCATCAGCCTTACCAATAAATTTGTAGTAAGCATTCAAGTAACCAGTCAGTATTTTTGAGGGATAAAAGCTCTTTACATAGAAGTGCAGCTGAGGAAATCTGTCTATGTTGGCAACACCTGCATTTACATTCTGGCTCACTGCACTGGCACCATCCCAGCACTGTCACCATATAATGGACATTAGACTTCATGTATCATCAGCTGAGAAATCAGTTTCTCTGTCATAGTAGAAGACTAATTCTAGATAACAGTCAACATCTACAGCTATCCCAGTTTACCCCACACTGAAGTAGCATGCAGAAATTCACCGGTAGACAGAGGAGTGCTCCATCAAAAACAGTAAGGACACTCTATCCAAAAACAGAACAAAACCCTACTGCGGCTTCACAGCATCCTAATGTATGTTCTCATTACCTCTGCTATTAGAGATTGTTTCATATAAAGTTATTTATTATAACTAATTAGTTATAGGAAATTGAGTATTTATGTAGTTAATCTATTTAGTGATTTTAACCCCATACACAAATCCGAAAACGCGCGTCTATATTGCTTGAACTCTCGTGCCTTCCCCGGCCGCCCGCCTCGCCGGAACCAGGAGCAGGATGCAGGCGGCTTCCAGCCCACCTCAGCCGGGACCCGGGCGGCTTCCAGCCCACCTCAGCCGGGACCCGGCTCGGGCAGCGCCGAGACCCCCGCGGGTCGGGGCCGCGGGCTCCCGGCGCAGCGCGGCCCCCGCGGCTCCTCAGCCGCGGCTGCGGGAGCGGCGCTGAGCCGAGCGCCGGGCCGGCACACACACACACACACACGCACGCACAGCCCCGGCCCAGCACACACACATACACACACTGAGCCCCTCCGCCCGGCACGCCCACACATACACACAGACACACACATACACAGAGCCCCTCCGCCCGGCACACACACAAATACGCATACACACAGAGCCCCTCCGCCCGGCACAGGCACAAATACACACACACACACACAGCCCCGGCCCAGCACACACACATACACACACATATACACAGCCCCTCCGGAGCCCCATCCGCGCCAGCGCCCACCCCGCAGGGGTACCCCGCGCCCCGCCGCAGGCACCGGCTATCATGTCGCTGCAGATAAAGCTCCTTCCCCCGGTGACAGCTCCTTCAGCCCCGCATCACCCCTCCNAGAGCCCCCCCGCCCGCCACACCCGCACATACACACACACACACACACACACACACGCACGCACAGCCCCGGCCCAGCACACACACATACACACACATATACACAGCCCCTCCGGAGCCCCATCCGCGCCAGCGCCCACCCCGCAGGGGTACCCCGCGCCCCGCCGCAGGCACCGGCTATCATGTCGCTGCAGATAAAGCTCCTTCCCCCGGTGACAGCTCCTTCAGCCCCGCATCACCCCTCCCCGGCTGTGCGAGAGCCGAGCCCAGCTCGCAAAGCTCCTTACGGGCTAGATCCGCGCCGCTCCGTGCATGATCCGATGACCGCAGCCTGTAGCCTCGATGGGACCGGGGCCCCGGTTAAATATTCGGTTGCACTCTCGCCTTCAGATTAGTTAGCCACTCACAGCGAGCGATATGGTTTTAATCAGATGCTGGCAGCTGAGGACTACCCAGGAATGCGCTGTGATGTTTTTGCTGCTTGGTCTTGGCTACTCCCCCTCAACGTGTCGGTGCTCACAAGTTTAACCCTTGCGAGCTCCGCCGCGGCCCTGCGGCGGGGCCGGGAGGGAGCAGAGACCGGCAGCTTCCCACGGGGGGACGGAGCCGCACGGGGACACGGCCGAGCGGAGTGGAAGTGGGGGGGACAGGTGGGCCCTGCGGGGGCACGGAATCCTGTGGCACCCACAGGCTGTACCACCCTCTCCGTCCTCCGTCTCCCCAGATCTGTGACCAGCCGAACCGAAATACTGGGTCAGTTCAATTCAGTTTCTGGGTCACGTCCAGACCTGACTTTTGTGCTTCCCACTCATCTCTAATCAAACATCTCATGGTTTTTGTTTTTTGGGGTTTTTTTTTTTGTTTGTTTTGTTTTGTTTGGTTTTTTTTTTTTCCCCCCCCAGAGTACTACAGCTGTTTTCCAACTTGTATGAAAGAACCTCTGATTAAAAAAAAAATATATATTTTTGCCTTTGTTGCAGAATGTTGTCTTTTTTTTTTTCTTTTCAAGGCTGTAAACCTAGCTTAACTTTTTATTTATTCTTAATTTCTGTTCAAAACTGTGCATTTTGCTCTGCACCAATACACACACACACACACACAAAAAAAAAAGAAATAAAGGGGAGCAACACTTTTCTTTCTTCTATTTTTTCTTTTTTTTTTTTTTTTTTTTTCCCCTGTTGGTTAAATACATTTGATAGATATTTCGAAGTGTTCAAAAGATGGAGATATTTAAGACAAACTTATTTTTTTACCACCGGGAAGTTCAAGTCTCAAAACTCGTGGATGCATTTGGCAAACGTCGTCCTCCACAGCTACTAAATGATACAACACTTTTCTAGATACGGCATGGTATTTTTTTTTTCATGAAGAGCTAGAGTGTGCTATTCCTCCATGTGCCTGAGGTGACTAGGAGCTGGTAGTTGTGTCTCACTTGTCTGTATCAACCTCTCGTTGGAGAATTGCTAGTTTTAACCGAAAAGGACACGAGAAACGTCTTTTTATACCCTAGCCTAGTGTTCACGGAAGGAAGTGCATGCCGCAGAAGTAAAGGAGGCTTTCGCTACCATTAACAGGTTGCTGGCTACACACACGTCGGTATTTGCAGGATTAGATCTGAATTCCTTGGGACACAGTTATATTCATGTCTAACAATGTTGGTTTTATACAGCTGGCTTTGCACTGCACCTTGTTTTGAACAACTCGTGCTGAAAACCCACCAGCAGGACTGGAGGTTCTTGGTCCTGGGGCAGTATGTATTTTAGAGAACAGTACTTAGCTCAGCGTCCTTTATGAGAGTCACACAGGCTACCTGACACGAAGGTTGACATTGTGCCTACTTTATACATGGTGCAGTAACAAAGCAACTTCTATGAAACAGGCCAGCCTGGAGCTGGCATAAGCAGGATTATCATCTGTGTTTTGCCCAAACAAACTCCAGGCACATTGCATCAAAGTACATTGACTAGTCACACTAATGATTACAGATACGATTTGTACTATTTGTTGTTGAATTTGGAAGAAAGGGAAATTATTTTCATTTCCTAAAAGCGAGCAGTTTAAGAGCCCTTTTGAGATGCAAAGAAATTACATCTACTACAGAAATGGCAAGAGGTCCCATATGCACCAGAACTTGGAGTATCCTAACAGCCTCACGGGAAAACTTTATTTTTTAAACTGAAAGTAGTTAATAACTAGCTTAAAAAATTACAGTTTTCTTAGAAAATAATAATAAAAAAAATATTTCAAGACTTGAAGGAATGCATTTATTTTTTTTTTTGTAAATTGGCTAAGAACATCTCCCCTGATGGCCCACATTGTTGTGCTAAATGCTAAAATTCAGAACTGTTACATTAAACATATGTAATAGGATTGCCTTGCCTTCTGAGTGCAGGAAGAATCCAGGCAGAAAGCCTCACAAGAATTCAGTTATTTCATCTATACTGCACTGCATGAGGACATGTTTTACACTTTATGAAAAGTAAAACTATTTATATTTCTCTACAGCAAAACCAGAATCAAATGCACAATGGCTGCTATGACTTTAGGAACGACCATTTAAAGGCTATAGCAGAGAGGGAGTGCTGTTTCCCAAGATGCTGACTTTTTTCTTATATTTTTTGTATCCGATTTTACTACAGCTGGCATAGGCTCAGCCTCCACATAAGGATTTTTTGTGTAAGTTAACTGCTTTTTGTACAGAACAGTATCAGCCTCAGCACTTCCCAAACACAAGCCATTTTTCAGCAGGTCTAAAATTATCTTGATGTTGCAGCTGGAACCCTTCACCTCAGTGAGTTTTTCTATAGCTTTCCGGATGTTAACTCTACCCAAACCACAGCCTGTCATTAGGATCACCAGGATTCCAGTCTGGGTGGAAACTGTGGTAGCAGCACGAAAAACCCCATGGAAGTGCAGAGACCTTTGGAAGACATCAGCTTTCATGAATGCCTCGAAAGTGGTATCAATAACAGTTTGTGAAAAATCGGCTTGCAGCAAAGCAATCTGGTAGCTAATCTTGCGATGGCTTGCTCAGGAATGCATGGTTTATTATTAAAGTAATCTTTTAAGATTTTATTGGAATGTGCTTCCACAGAGATGCTTTTGCCTTTGTGTGTTTTACTATGTGTGTGTCATCTTGTCCATAATTAAACTTTTCACTGACAGACCTGGGACTTTTTTTTCCTTAAACCTCCCACTTTGAATGCTGGAATTTCATTTGAACTTTAAATACTTCCTTGGAATTTGCCATAAGGTAAACTGTCTGCTCCCATACACTTTCCTGCACTTCTACGGACACACAATAAATGACTGAATATAAGAGAACTTGCAAATTTGTGTCTTACCACTAAAAAAAGGCTGACAGGATTGAAGCAGTTGTTCAGATGCTCATTTTATCCCCAGAGTATTCTCACTTTGGAATATGTGGGGGAAAAATTAATGGAAAACTGCCCTAGAAAGTACATTTTCAGTGAAGCTTCACTGCTGACAACTGGAAAAGGCGAAGTATGACAAAGGAAGCATGAGGGAAGAATTTGTACTTCAGCCTTTGGACTTCTCAGCCAAGTTTCTCATGTGACTTGGACTTGCTGACCACTTCTTTTTATAAATTCAGTTAAAGATAAAGTCCACGGAATATCCAAAGCAACAAGCATCCTTGCTGTTTTAAAATTTGAAACTACAATCTATAGTTCATTTTAGCACAGCTCCAGGCATTTCTCCAGGAAATGCACATTGATAACCTCAATATCCAAATGCTGGTTCATCAAAAGACCTCAAACTTGTCCTCAAAATATTTTATCCTGGAATCAAGGATAGACTTAAATAATTATTTAATTGGAGGCTTGCTTCTTGACACTCAAATCTGAGTATTTCAGACTCAGACTGCCACAAGGATTTAAGTAGGTAATATGTTCAGCAATTCAGAAGTGATTGCGTTGTAGAAGTGTAAGAACTGTTGAGACTCAAAGGAGGTAAAACTACTCTCAGTTTGTGCCTTAACCACTGAGGTAAACCCAATTATTTTAGATAATTTCAGTGGTATTTGCTAACAGGTGAAGCTACAGCTCACTCAGCTGATGACTACTAATGTGTGGCTGAGAGTAGATAATTTCCAGCACTAGTTTACTGTCTGACTTGCTTCAGGCAGGAATACTTGAGGAGGAGATGGAGAATTTTAGGACAAGAAGCACATGCCTTGCCAGTGCTGCAACCCTCCAGCTCTTCCAAAATAAGAGACACACTGAGTTGTTCAGCAGTTTTTCCTATATCCTCTCATCTACAGCCATGTTTTTCCTCAGGACCATGAATTTGTCCAAGCAAAAAATACACTGGTGGGCAATATTATCTCATTTGAAAGAGTGCATTACCCCGACCCAGGTTAGATAAATAAACACAGTATTTTGTTTGGCAGCCATCAAGATCAAGAAAGGCCAATACCTAATCCATGTTCTCTGACTGTGAGGCTGCTCTGTAAATAGTGGGAGGTGACTTCTTTCTCTCTTGACAAAACATGGCCAGAATCTGTGGCCTGGTTGACAGCACACGTGCACATACATTCCTGCATTCAGGAAGGGATCTTAGTCACAGTGTGCTTCTTCCCTGGAGAGGTGTTATGTCCAGAAGAGAGGGAGAATTTCAGACCATTCTTCTTGGCAGTGTTTCCTGTTGGCTGGCTGCAGCTCCTTCTGTTTTTGTGTATTACATATTCTGGCTCAGTTTTTTGAGTCCACAGCTGGTGCTTGACTTTTGGGCTTCATAATATTTAGCATCCAAACATGTGAGCCTCTTCTAGGGTCTGGTTCATTATTCCTAACCTATTAAATGGAGTTTGGCAGTTGACTTCCTTAGCTGTGTTTGCAAATTCTGGTTAAAATGCCTTGATTTTTAATCATCTAGATAGTTTTCAAACCACTCTTAAAAACTCAGTCTTCCTCTTTTCAGTTAATTGAAACCTTTGATGTGCTGCACGATTCCCTGTCTACATGAAAGATCAGCCCTTGTGATTTGTAAAGCACAGTTGCATAAATTAGGCATTATACACAATTTAGATCTGAGCAAATCTAGAAAATATATTAAAATCCACAGGGTCTTATTTGATATAACATAACTGAGTGTAGACATCCTTGCCAATATGGGTTCTGTCGCATTTTCAAAGATTGTCTCTGTAGCTGTGAAGTACACAGATTGAGCAGAAAGGAATCTGAGACTAAATAAATTTATCTGAAATTCCAGGAACTAAGCCTCATCTTTGAATGTGAACTTGTCCAAGTAAATGAGTAAGTAACTGAGGAGCCCAGACAAGCACAAACCAGTGCCTGAAAGGTGTCAGCTTAATCTACATGAGACTGTGACATTATTTTTGTATTTAGCTCATAAATAGTCAAGGCCAGGAAACAACACTGCTGGGATCAGTCATCCAAAAGGAGAAACACACATGTTTTTTTCTTCAAATGTTTATACAGAAGCTACTTTGGTTACAGCCTTTCTGTGCTCATGTACTTTCAGAAATCTTCCTCAAATAGTGTTTACTATGTAGGTTTTTTCACCCTGATTCAGTCAGTGCATCCTCGAGCAGCACACTGCTCTGAGAGGCCAGCCCTGGTACATTTCTGTAAGGATACTCAAAAGGTACCTTTTTTTGAGTATAAATACTTTCAAAAACATTTTCGGATGAAAAGATGCAGTTCAGACCTTTGCATAGATACGGTTTAAACAGTTTCTTTAACTGCTCATCTTCTTCTCTTGGTCCATGTACCTTGTTCCTCTGTCAGAAACATGTAACATAGTGAAATACATTTTTTGTGAATCTCACAAAATAGAACATAACATTTCTATTATGTATTCACAAAACCCTTTGCAAGTAAATTGCTTTTATTAACTTAGGTTAAATAGAGTGGAGTTCAGAGGTGTAGTTTATGCTACAGTGTAAGTTCACCTCAAAATAGAATTAGAGTTCAAGATCTCCTATAAAAGTACTAAAATTAACCTGCTTGAACAAAGGCTTTCACTTGTTTGCTAACAGTGCCCAGGCTAAATTTTGTTTTTCTATACTTTTAATCCCATTTAACATCCTCAAGGTAAGAGAAGTGATAATTTCTATAAAATTAACAGGATATTTATGGTATTTAGATGTTGGTCATGTGCTATGTTGTCTATGGAGAAGAATCAATCCTCTTTGGGCCCTTTTCTTTCTTCTCACTTTATCTGTTTCTCAGCATTCCTTAGAGCTCTCCCTGCACTTTTCACATAAGGCAGTACATATTACCTTTGCTTGTTGCCTGATTCTTATTTCTCTAAATCTCTGAACTACATCTTAAGATAGGATTCTCCAGTTCTCCTTGATCTTAATTTTTTAGAATAGCTTCTTCTTGGTAGCCTTGCTGTCTAATTGTGGACCCTATTTTAGTATCTTCCTTTTCTACCTTGTAAATAGCACATCATGAGGAATACAGTGAAACTGCTGCCTCTTCCTTTTTTGTTCTTTTTTAGTTTGTCAGTCTCTGGCATCAGCTCATGAAATGTGAACTTTTTACCAGTGTTTGTGAGCTGACACATCTCTAATTCAATGAGAGAGACACATTTGGGGACCATCTAGACTGACCTATCCCTTCCATTCTATGGGTCATTTAATTTATCCGAAATTTGCAAAGTTTGGCTAATAATATTTTGTTCAGGTTGACTCAGCCTTACTGCCATCTAAAATTGTTTATATTTCACCAGGGTTATTTGGTTTTAGTTAACAGAAAGGGACACAAAGGATCATTATGCAAACTCCTTTTACATGTTCCTAATCTATAGAAGAGAATGGAGGCTTAGCTTTTAGTGTTTCGCCTCTGAGAGAAAAACAATGATTTTAGCTCTTGAAAGCCTGAACTAGTCCCTTATGACTTATCTTTGGGGTAGTGGTCTTTAACAGACTATGATTCCTGTTTAATCTGAAATGTTTTTATCTTAGACAACTGTGGTCTTGGAGTTTTGATACTTAGTTTGTGGCCCTGACCACATCAATTTGTCTTTGTTTTACTCAGACTAGCAGGGAAGTTAGGGCAAAGCCATTTAGTAATTTCAAACTAAATAAAGTTTGTAGGGTACTTGTAAGATCAGCATTAGGATATGACTCTTACTTCTTGGACTTTACTCATTCCTGTAAACTTCCTGTTTGCAAATTTTTTCTTCTAAAAATCTTTCTCCTGCTGTTTTTCAGAGTTTGATATTTTTGCAAGTCAAATTATTTGTGTTTCCTTTTTTCATAACTGATACAAAAATTTTGAGAAACATTTGCAATGCCATAAGATGATTATGATTTGAAAAACCTGAGAACATTCAAATCTTGTCGTCTCTCCTCAACTGTAGCATTCCAAGCAGTCGGAAAGATAAGAACACACTGTCATTACTGGAAGACAGATGGTTTGCAAAATGGATTCAGGATTTTCCTAATAAATGCAGATTACTAGGCTACAGGTCTATGAAGGAAATTTGGATTTGGATAGTGTAAAATATTAGAGAAATGTAGAATAAATTCATTTATATAAATCCAACTATAAAAACATATGGAGTTAAGCACAATTTGCTTCTTATTGGGAAAATGATTGCTGCATATACTCTAGCTCATACTGAGGAATTATTCTAGGGCATAAACTACCATATCAGTGATCTCTTTACAGTGCATGGCACCTATTATTCAAAATACAGCTTTGTTTTCTATAAATTGGCCTAGAGGTAAATAGAAAAATCATAGTAGTAATAGCCACAGAATTCCATACACAAGAAAAATTGCTGACAAGAAGCCTCATTTTCCTTAACCTCTTTCCCATACTTACTTCAATCAGAGCAGACAGAGGTTATTTTTTAGAGAGGGCATCTATCCAAGTTCTGTTGCATCCCATTACTTGGCAGTATATAAAAATGATTTGCTAATACCAGAGGCCCTCTTTTTCTTTAGGTCTCATCTGTTTAAAAAATAAATTATTGAAATATCCCAGGAACAATACCTATGTTATGAGTGTTTGGTAAAAATTTGGCTTTTTTTTCTTTTAGTTTTCTTTTAGGGATGTTCCTTTAAGAGTTACTATAGCAATGCAAACTGCTATTGAGACTGTAAACATTAATGATGACTTGGAAGTTGACACCCTGCAAAAACATTTCAGTCATTCTAAGTAAGACTTCCAACAGCACTGCCATAATATCCAACTCCTACTGAGAACAGCAGGATTCTAAGTTTTTGAAGAAAATAGTCTATGTACTAGACAGCAAAACTGCAATGAAGGGAAAATAATACACTCTAATTTTGCAACAAACCAAAGTTCCCATTTCAGCATATTCTGATGCCATATTCATTATGTTTTGGGAGGTCTGTCAAGCCATGTTTAAAGCAACATTTGCCTGCCAAGTCCAAGCTGGCTCTACATCTCTCTGGAATGAAACTTTTGTTGCTGTTGTTGTGGCCTTTCTTTTGAAAGTGCAGTAAAAATATGTGTTAGGTTACATATGACCATGAATATAACTTACAGAGTATAAAGCACAGAAACAAACCAACCACCAACCCAACTGGATGCTCACGGGATATTTTGAGAAGGCAAAATCCAGATTGGGCTTCACTCCAAATCTGAGAGCTTTAAAATAGAAAAAACAAAATCACAGGTTTGTGTCTTGAATACATTTTTCTGATTGTTTTTCACAAATGCAGTTGGGAAAGGCTGAGGAATGCTGTTTTCAGTTTCTGCTTACAGGGAATGACACTTCAGTATAAGTTGTTGGCTATTTAATGTTCACTAACACACAGCCTCTCTGGGAAGAAAGAGAGCAGCAGTTAACAAAGCAGAGTGAGAAGGTAAATAGTTTTAGGGACTCATGACTATGCAGTTTTCTCTCCCAAATTTAATATGCTATTTTGGGCACATTTTATAGCACAATTGGAAATTTTTTTTACTAATAATTGTCAGATCAAAAAGGCATTACCAAAGGCAAATTCAAAAAATATTCCTCTCCCTCGGGCTTTGCTTTTGTCAAGGCCAAAGGTGGTGGTGGTGAGCTGGAGCTTTCCTTCCCTCTTCCTGTGCCACACTGGAGTCTTTGTGGCTTTTGCTGTTTTGCACCATAGGTTGTAGGTTTGTTGCAGGGTGTTGGGAAGTATTTTGTGGTTTGTGGGGACCCTTTCTGGACTAAAGAACTCTTTTACATTGTTGTCTGTGACTGTACGAGCCTGGACTTATGGTCCTCTCAGCACTGAGTTTCTGGAAACTGCTTTCTTTCACAACAGAGTTGATCTCAAGGGTGAAATGTGCTCCCCTGCTGAGGTTGCTATGTGTGGACCCTTGTAAATACAGCAGCCATTAATTTTTCTGGTGTTGCACTGCCTTTTCACAAGGCTTAATGGAGGGCTGTTCCACTTCAGCTTTGAGATTCACCAAATCTGGAAGGTACAAACCATTCAGTCTTGGTTATGGGATAGAAAATGTACAAATTCAGATTTTAAATAACTTTTTTTTTAAATCTCTTTTCAAAGGGGATCCTCCAAACCTTACTTG
>VZTT01023279.1:83280-94017 GCA_013400855.1 Buphagus erythrorhynchus
TTGTTTTATTTTTGGTTTGGAACATGAAGTGACTGTGTATATTGTCTCTATTTGGAATAAAACAGAAAAAGACCAAAAATGGTTTGGGGACCACAGTGGAGGGGTTTATATCCAACACTAGCATGCATAAGAATTGGCATACTTTTTCTGCCTTCAATGCCATGGGATTTAAAGGAAATAGATTTAATGGGCAGCTGCAAACAATTACTAAACTTTTTAATGGAACTCCACAATGTTATGATTCTGCTCTATTTTTTCAAAGGCACTGATTTTTATTATTTGGAAATAATCCCTTCCCTCTTCTTATAAGTAAATCCTGTGTACCCAATTTTCTCAGAGACCAGAGACCACAGTTTCTTTCTGCAAGGCTGGACTTGTCAGAAGACACCAATATGTTCAGACTTTGTCTTAGAGGCAAGAAAAGAAGGGAAGCAAGAAACTGTTCTTCAATATGTTTTCATTTTTTTCTCTCCAACACATTTCCTATTTTTCTGGTTTACTTTAGTGCTCAGAATTTCAAAGCAATGGAAACTGACTGATGGCTGGGGAAAGAGGGAGAGTTGTGTACTTTCAGCAGGAAAAACTCTATTCCTACAAACAACATGGTCCTTTCCACCTGAAAGGAACTGATTGAGAAACACTGTCTCCAAGTGATCTTCTGATCACTGGACTGGGGAATCCATAGTTAGAACTGAGTTCACAGAATTATTTCCTGAAAATGTTTAACCCCTCACAAAGGTTTGTAAACTCCAGGACTTGGGAAATGGATCTGTGAACAACAAACCAAAACAAAGTAGAAAGGTCAGCATAAACTGTCAAGAGATAAAGAGTGTTTTTGGGGGAACACAAACAGCAGTAGTCTGATTCCTCACAGAGCCATTAATGACTTCGTGAAAGAGAAGAGAGGAACTTACTGCATTCCAGACATGTCTGTAAATATTACACTAGTCTATTTATTACTCAGTGGCCTAAAGTCACATTATATAGACTAGTGAAGGTCAGCAATTATAAAGACTCCTAGTCACTTGTTAACTGTTTGCTTTTCTTTCATTGCTACAGTAAAAGAGTAACTCAGACTACTGATTAAACCATGTTATGCACAGGGGTCTATCAGAAACAACCACACCACCAGGGACAGCAGATTGCAAAATGCAGACAGAGGAGGGACTGGGAAATAGAAAACATCAGGTAGCTCTTCCTCCTCCTAAATCTCCCTCTACAGCTGACCTGCGAGATTTACCAACTTCTATGAGCTGATCCCTTGCAGAATTTTTCTTTCCTAGCTCTCCCATAGACATTTTCCAAAACTTTTAGGCTTTATTTCACTACAGAAAAAACCCTTCAAACAAACATCTATCAAAACCTCATCTTTTCCATCAAGCTGAGATCTTTACATTATGGCTAGTCATGCAACACAAAATGATTGGCCAGTATTCCACATGAATAAAAGCCACCAAACATCAGATAAAGCACCAGAAATTCTTAGACAGTAAGGACTCTGCCTTTCAGCTAGTGTGGATTCACCTTTAAATGGTGATATACACTGAAGGCCTTTGTATCCTTTTACAAAAATTAATGTAATGATAAGACATTGATGTTAATTAATTAAAATTAATGTAAGGATGATAAGACAAGAAGGAGTGTGCTTCAGGGCTTCATCACATGCCCTTTTTTCATCATGAGGCAGGTCACAGACACAATATATATAATTATTTTCATATAATATCACCTTCCTACATCTGCCTTAAGTCATAGTCTCTTTATTTTCAGATGGTGGTAAATAATGACCATCCCACCAGAGTTTTTTGAGATACCAGAAAAGCTCCACTCTAGTTAGGATTAAAAAAGGTACAAGTGTCTCTCCAGCAGTTTGTACCATCCTGTTGTTAGTTAGTTGTCTGCTTGAATTGTAAATGACCAGCTTGTATGTGATAACTGTAGATCCAAGTTTGTTTCTCTGAAAGCCTATGCCCTTGCTTTGAGTTCCAGTATCCAACTACAATTAAAGAGTGTGTTCATAGAAGGGAATATAAATTAGAAAAGCCAAAAAGGTCACTTAAGATAATTGTTTACTTATTACTTATAGACACCCATATTGATTGTGACACAGCAGTTTCCTTTAGTCAGAATATATGGCATAAATCAATCTGTCTGGGTATGCTTGTGGTCTCTGATACACAATCTCAGATATGTCTGGAATGAATCAGGCATGTCCATATTGCAGCAATGCAAAACTGTATCTTAATAGCACAATCTGCCCAGGAGAACTTGGTGTTACACAGTTACTCCCTGGGCTAGTCTGTATTTGGAGAAATATTTTTATTATTTGTAATAGAAGTGCTTATGCATAAAAAAATTGACTTATAAAAGGCTTTAAGGATTTGGAAAATTTAAGTTTTATTCTACAGGACCAGATTTGATAAGATAAAATTATGAAGAGGTATATAACACGTAAAATATAACAAATAACAATTTATAGAAAATGAAAGCAACTTCAGTTCTAAACATGAAATTTTCATCTTTGTCTCAATATTTGTTTTCTGAAAATGCCTCAGCTCTCTTTTGAAAAAACTGCAACTGTCTGAAACTTTAAGTTTCTGTGTGTAGCCTATTCCTCTGTCTCTGACTTAGAAAGCAAAAGACAAATTGAAATTAGTGTCATGTTTCCATTGACAGGCGTAGTAGGTAAACAAAGGTCAATTTTGGGGCTGCAATTCATGTTTTGCCAAAGATCCATTGTCTGAATTAGGGACAGTTCAGAGGTTCCTGGGAGACAGCTGTCCTTAAACAGTGACAGGACAGTGTTCCCAGAGTGGCACTTAGACAAGGTGAACAGGTCTGAAAGCCCTCTGCTTCTGGGCTCATTCAGGGTTCCTCATGAATTTGTCTCCTCAGTCCTCTTTTGTGTTAACTTGCTTTTTCCCCTGGAAGTGATCTTAATATATTGGATAAAGTTAAAACATGTGAAGTGATTTCTCAGTAAACAACTTGGGGCTAAAAATCTTCAAGATCTGAATGCTGATTTCTTTAGGGCATAGTTAGTTAACTTGTGCTGGATTGCAACAAAGATCTTCCCTTCACTTGGAATTGTCTTTTTCTTCCCATCCCACAAATTAGGTGCCTACAGTCTTTCTTAAGAAAGATACACAGCTCTTCTGTTTTCTGTTTGATTGGTGGGTTGTGTTGCTTTCTTTATTTCTTATAAAAATGCCCCTGGAGAGGAGATAACATCAGCCATTCCCCCTGAAATTAGGCAGGGCTTTCGCCCAGGTGCTAGACATGCAGGTACGAGATCCTCTGGTTTTCAGGCATCAGTCACCTCTCTTATCACAGGAATATGTTTTTAGTAGAGGACAAGGGACTGTTCAGTGGAGAAAAATGGAGAAATCAGATTTAATGCCTTTTAATGAAATTCTTCCACTCACTGTGGAAACATGAAATTCCTGGGAGAAGTAGGGGCACTTGAATCTCTGGGTTGGTAGAAAGGGTTTCTGTCTGCTGTGGAAAATATGGGTGTAATATTTTGATTTTCCAAGTCTAGAAGAGGAATCTGGTGACAGGCTCCTGCCAGGTCACTCCATCTTGGATCCTCTGGCTGAAAGTGAGCCCCTGACCCATCTCTTTCTGACCTTGTTTTATGCAGAGTCCGATTTTCTGCTGTGTTCAAAGATGACTGACTTAGTGTCTGTGTGTGAAAGAAATGTATGCTCATGGGGAAGGTAGAGTGCTGAATTACACAGACTGGTTGAGATAAGTGTTTTTAGACATGTTGAAAAGCAGAACTCTAATAGCCTGGAGTGCATCAGTGTGAGAAACTAGATTAACCACAGATTTTAGATGGTTCTTCTTTTGGCAGCAACTAAGTATGGATTTTGAGAAAACCAGTTTTGGCATTGGAAGTCCTCTCTGCAGAGAAGATAGTGCAAAGCAGACCTCCTGCACATTAGCTAGTGGCTCCACTCTGACTTGTCATATACAGCTGGCACATGGGAAGCTGACTCAAAACTTTTTATACAGGGCTGCCACACTCTCTCTGGGAATTTCCAAACTGGTTGTTGTTTATAGGCACAGAAGAATGTGCACAGTGAGTCCCAGATTTTGTGAGGACCCTTGCAAAGCCACAGGAAGAAACGGGAAGGGGAAGTGGCACTTTTTAGTTTTGTTGGCAAGTGTGACTGTTTCCTGTCAAACTTCTCTTATTGCTGCCCTTGTCCTGGGACGCCAGGCTCATGCCAGTTGTGTGGGAAGCACAGAGGTGGTCTGGCACCTCCTGGAAGGCAGGTCCATATGCAGGGCTATTGTTGGTGTGTGAGAGGTAGCTCAGGTGCCAGCTGTGCCTGTTGCTTGCAGCCTGGTTGACCTGCACAAGCCATGTGTGTGCATCCAGGTCTTACACGCCATGCAGCTGAGGCAAATACAAAAAACCTGCAGATTCTGTCAGTCAGTCTTCCAGCTGCAGAGGTAATTCAGGAATTTGAAGTTCACTTTGGAACAAAGATGCTACAAAGCTACAAATGTTTGCAGTTTTCATGAACTAACAATCTCGTCTTTGGTGAGGCTTAAGTTCACTTCAGTACACAGTTCCACAACATTTTTCCATTTAAATTATTCCATGGAGAAATACACTGCTGGGCTATTTTAAGACTGGCTGCTAGACTCAAACTACTAAAACCATCCAATAATTAGACCATAGTATTATGTATATTTCTTCCAATTAGCATTGTCATTAGCAAAATATAATCAATGAGTTCTGGATCAATTCTGTGGGTTTGGAGTGAGCAAATTCCTCCCAAAAGTAAAAGCATGAATTCTGAATTCAGCTCAGAATATTTCCACTTTATTGTCTGTTAGGATAAATAAACATTAATTAAAGGTTATGTGGACATGTGCCCAAGCTGCCTGAATTTCTATACACAAATACAAGCTACTTCAACTTATGTGACTTAAAAAGCCCAACAAACTCTTTCACAATTTCTTGCAACTTTAAATGTGTCCTTGTCAAACACAATTATTCCTGATTCAGCAAATATAAATTATTTGTAAGAAGTAATCAAACTAGTAAAAGAACCCATTTAGGTCAGGTAGCTTATATTTGCAGAAAACACCTTAAAAAAACACTTCCAAAAACAAATGTATTCTGCAAAAAGGAAACAGCAGAAGCATCCTGTGTTTCTCAGCAGTTCAGCAATACTCATTGCCAACACCAACATTATATACTTTCAGAACTATGTTTTTCTCATTCTTAAGCTGTGCCTTTTGAGGTTACATCAGGCAAAGTAGTTTGGTGTCAAAGTCCTCCATACACGTTGGTGATGTGAATTTGGATGTTTTTTCTTCCTTGTTTGTCCTTGGAAAAGCGATTGCAAAACCTTTATCAAGTTATCAGTATCACATGTAAAGAAAGGGACATCATAAACCCTCTTTTACATCTTTTCAGGAACTGAGGAGAGCACCATAACATTCAGGTAGTAGAATAACAGTGTTAGAAATCATTTACACACAGAAATGCCTAATGGCTGAGAAGTGACAATAAAATGGTTCTGCCATGTGTGTGCTGCTTGTTTTGATGAGAACATGTTTTGAAATGCTTTAAAGATCCCTCAAGGATGGATTTGTTTTTGATGTTGCAAGAATCCTTCGTGGCTGCCCTTTGCACAAGAACCTGATGTATTGATGATGGGAAATCCTTGCTTCTGAGAAAGTCTTGAAAGGACATTTAAAGTGTTTGGGTTGGGGTTTTTTTTCTGTTTTGTTTTGTTTTGTGCAATTAGAGTTTAGGTCACATGACCTGGAGAATGTTTCTGGCAGAAAAAATAAACTTCAGAAAAGAGTTGATCTTGCTTCATTTGCAATGGCATTTTTCCATTGTTTTGCTGGTTTAATTCTGTTGAAATCATCCATATGGCACTGAAATAACAAAATAGCTAATCGGATTGGGTAATCATAATAGATCTAGATTTATACTATATGCAAGTAAAATTATTACTAGTCATGAGATGGGAGAGTCCACATGGAAAACGCTTTAAAAATACAATTCTGCCTTGTTTTACATGAGTTTGCTGCAATTATTCTCAAGGCAGAGTCATATCAAAATTCAATGCAAGTTTTTTTTATTCAAAGATTATGTTGTTTATTTAATTTGGGCTACAAATTAATATATTTCATTTTGTCTGCCATCTCAGAATTGAAAAAGAAATGTCATTGCATTTATTCTTCAGTCATATCACACTGTAATAGATCTACTTCCATATTTCCTCTTTCTATTTGATGATACCTATTGTAAGAGGTAGGATTTTAAGAGTCTTCAAAAATTATACCCATAATATCAGGCAATTGTTTGAGGAAAAAGAGAAAATATATTAAGACTAATATGAGCTTCTTTTCAAACTGGTAGAATTGTGTTTATTTCACAGACTGGTAATGTATTAATGCCACTAACCTGGAGGTGTTAGATGCCTTGGCTAAGTTGAAATTTTGTCAGTCACCAAAATTCATTGTCCCTTGGGGCAAAAATTAACCTTGCCTTCATCCTGCACCAATATTTACTTTTTATATCTATAAACCCTGATGTTTATTCACTCCTGTTAAGCCAATGTCTGCTCAGTATCTCATACAACATACCATTACTGACAAGAGTAAATTTAAAATCTTTTTATTGAAATGCTGTGGTGAGGTGTTTTTCTGTGATGTTAACAAATATTTGGAGAGCTTATTTACAGTTGCTCTCCAAGTGCATGCTACAGGTTTATAATAAGAAGGCTTCATTAGTAATATGATTATTGTTCTGTCAGCTTTATTTTCCTGCAAGTGATGGAGCATAATGTCAAGGTACGTAGAGAGGACTCTTGCTGTGCTCTAGGGTTTTACAGCTCCAAGTTCCTGTCTGAGGGGCAGTTTCTACAGCCAACCTTTAGTGTCTGTAGCCTCCATAAACTTCTGCAGTCTGTGGAGGCAGACTCCTTGAAACGAGGAGCTGGACCATGGAACTCAGACGGAACCACAGCAGCCCTGTTCTCACTCGTGGGTATGGAGGGCTCAGTGTGAGCTGAGCATCTCAGGCTATCCCCAGGCTTTGAAAACACCCCTTCTCTGCAGACAGCATCATGGATACCCATTCTAATACCACTGCTAGCTAAACAAGGGCCCAGTCCTGCTAAAGATGCATGTTCTTGCATCATGTGTGTAAGCAGCTGTATTCAGCCATCAGCCCTGTTGCCCTTAATTATGTGCAATTAAAAAAAAGAGTTTATGAAAGAAGGGAACTAAGAAGGCAGTCACAGTTTAGGTTAACAGCAGGACATAATGGATAGACACAATAGGAATTTAGGCATTTGTAGGAATGTAAATATGAAAGAAAACTGGCTGGAGACTTGCACAGAAATGCAAATATGCATTAGTCTTTAGAGTCCATTCTGCTTTATCTCCTTTGGGATCTGTGTATAACTCTCTTAATTGCAGAACAAAAAAGCCAACACAATCATTTAACATTTTATGCAGCTCCCCACCATTCTATGTTTGGTACTGCATGTTTGGGAACAAAAAACTGTCAACATAAAGCATATTTTAATGAAACATATTGAACCCATAGATATAACAAATATTTGTTCAACCACAGATAACTCTGGAAAGGGTTTATTTTGTGACAGTACTAATGGAAACATATGGGGCCACACTTGTAGTGTGAATCAGCTCCGTTTCATTCAGCCATGGAATTCCATAAAATCTGCTGTGATTTCTGCCCTTGTGAAAATTGTATTTTTATTCATGCTGCAGAGAGGAATCTGGCTGAAATCAGGTGTACAGTCTTCATATTTAAAATGCAAAATGATATTTGAAAGGAGACAAGTATAGTTATTTCCATTTCACAAATGGGAAAAGGGAGGAAGATCAATCAAATTACCCAAAGACTCATGTGAGCACATCACTGAGAGCATTTCCTGCCTTCCAGGTATAGACCCAAAGCCTGGCATAGTCACAGAACATTACTGTAATCATGTTGCTGTTTGAAGCACCAGCCTTGTTTTCCTCAGGTCTCGAACCATTTCTCTCCTGTTTTTAAATTATTTCTACTGATACATGAATGATTTGTGTCCTAAAGATATCTGTATCCAAGGTGACTTTTTCACCATCATGTTAGTGAGAAGCACTCTAAAATGTGAAAAAGCCGCACTGGGTAATCTGAAGCAATCTTGATTTTCTATTAATGTTTTTTTTTTCTCTTTTTTTCCTCTTTTCTTAGTTTTATTTTTATTTTTTTATCCTTTTTTCTATCCATCTTTATCTTTTTCCCCTCTTTGCTCTCTCCTTCTCTCTTGAGGCTAGCTTAACTACAGCTGTTAATAATACAAGATTTGTTCTTCTAAATATTTAAACAGGGATTCTTTCCAGTAGACAGGAGGAAGAACACTGCCTACAGGGCATGTTGTGCCAGCTCTCCTAAGACATTCCTTGTTATTTTTCAGCAGCCAGAATAATAATGTGGCTGAATTACATCAAATGAAGTAAGACAAATATCCCTGTCTTGCATGCCTTTGACTGAGTCACAGAATCCTTTTCATGACAGCAAAAACATTAAAAATCCTTTTACTCACTTAAAATAATGTGCATAGCAGGTGAATATCTGTACTTTTTGATAGGTTTTTCTAATGTTAGCTGTTAATTCTTAAGGATTCTGTAAATAAAGTTAAAAGTTCCTTGCAGAATCAACAAATAGAAAAAGCAGCAAAATAACAAGGTGCAAACTACTATTTTTAAGAGGAAATGACTGCAGATAACAATGACATTTTTTTCAGTATTAGAAAAAATACTAATGGTAGCTTCCTTAATAAAATACCTGCTTAAGTGTTTCAGTAGCTTACTTCTATTCTGTTAAGTTACACTACTACAGGTGAACAAAAGAAAGTCCTGGAAACTTTTGAATCCTGGGTCTTTTAACACCAACGTATGATTAAATGATGGTGTTCCTGGGGAGGTATATGGATTTATTCCTCATTTTAGAGCCTCTAGCTAGCATTCCAGCTTTAAGCCCTTGGTTGCCTGTTTCCTCAATACCATGCTAAACTGGGATCTCACCCTGCTGTGAGAGACATCTCTTGAGGTAATGTCTGCGTCCTGCTCTTGCCAGGAAGGAAGAGGAGCAAAGCACTTGCTTCCTTGTGTGCCTTGCAGTGTGCTGGGAGAGTGCTGTGTGCTGCAAGGGTGACCATGTGCTGCCAAGCTGAACATTCCTTCATCCTGTCTCCATCATGGCAGGGAGATCTGCTAGCTCCTGGGCTGCTCTCACACTTCACTTTGCAGGCACAAGATGGAAATGCCTTGCCCTTTCTGCTCTCTGTTTCATGACTCAGGATTTATTCTGGCTCATCACAAATTATGAAGTCTCCTTTGTTTGATGAGATATAAGGGTGTTTCATGCCGGTTGTAATAATGCTCCCCTTGCAGAAAGCAGTGGAAGCTTTTCTGACAACATAAGTAAGAGGAGGCTTGGACCAGCAACTTTCCTCTTGTACTTCTGTTTTGTTATTTTGGCCAGTTACTTTCCTCCTACTGAAAATGTTCCAGACCACTGTAGTAACCTCAAAACCTTTTTCAGCACTAGGTGATACAAGTACCTGCTTTCTGTATCGGTCACTTTAAATGAGAATGTTGTTTAGCAAAAAGGAAGCATGATTGCCTCTTCATTCCTGTCATTTTCCACTGATGGATGGCTGCAGTATGAAGTCCTGGAAGTGTTGCAACATCCTGGTTACATCTGGCTTGTTTGCCAGCAGTGAAGAAGGCTAAAGGCGAGTTTGATCACTTACTGTTGGGGGAGGATTGGACAGTGGGCCTGGTGAGGAGTGAGAATGATGGCTCTGGCTATAGCCCCATCCTTTGGATGGAGCTGACCTTATATTTTGCTGCAATTAGCCCTAGGGGGATGGGATTGGGTAACACTGCCCATCTTAGCACCACTACAAGTTATTTCCAGGTCCTCCAGAACCCTGAGGAATTTCAGTATCGATTTCTATGGCATGTTCACATGTGTCAATGAGTGTCTCCAAAACTAACAAAAGAGGAGTCAGGGCAGGGAAGCGGAGGAGGAAAAGACAAGCAAGAGAGCCAGCTGAATATTCCTGCCAAGTTTTGCTGGAGCTGTGTGACTGGCTCTGTTATTCAGGTCCCATGGCATTTGCTGGTGGGCTGTAAGAATACAGGGATTTAATTATTAGCACCAAGGGCATATGGTTGTTGGATGACCAGCTGGAAATGCAAATGAAATACTAAAAATATATCATTGAGTACTTTTTTTCACCATGGGGTTCTCTAACAGATATGGCTTGTATTGTGGACTGGAATCAGAGCTGGCTGTGACATCCTCAGTAAGAGAAAGACAAGGAGAAAAGAACAGTATACAAACCACTCTAATGCAAAAAGATGTACAGGACTTTGTTCAATGTCGGACAAGGGCTGCATAGTTTAACAGCAAAAAGGACATGGGTNAAAGTGATGTCAGTGCTGGGCATTTGAGTTCATCAAAAATAGCCACATTCACAAAGGGAGGGAGGTGATGAATATCAGAAAATCTGAGTTGTCTATTTCCATTGTCATCATCCAAGGTGAGGGCTTGGCAGGCCTATGGGGGCAGTGGCTGGAAGAAGTAAGTGCCAGGAAACTGGCAGAAGTTGGGCAGTAGGAGAGTCCTCAGGAGCTGGAAGGAGCCCAGGAGACACTGGAGCCTGGAAGGGCTATGGGCTG
>VZTT01023286.1:0-29389 GCA_013400855.1 Buphagus erythrorhynchus
CCTCCAAGGGACATGGGGCTCTTTGTGCTGTGTGGATTTGACAACTGGCACAGCTTTTGTGGTCTAAATCTCTTCTGCTCAGCCTAGACCTTTGTGCAGGGAGCCAGAAGGTTCCCTGGTGCTGGGGATCAGCAATCCACATGTTGTAAAATGGGACAATTACAATTACCATTTGGGGAAAGGTAATGCCTGGGGATGGTGCTGCCCCAGTTAAGCACAAAGGAAGGTTTTTGAGCTACTGCTCTTCTCTCTTAACATCTTTTTCTGCTTAATGGCAATTGGAGAGTATCACATCCTCATGGTAGAGTGATTTGGAAGCTTAGCTCTCAAAATTACAGTTCCTGATGTTTGCTCTCAGAATATTGAGATGCTGCCAGATCCAAGATGTTTGGGGGTGCTTTCCTTTAAAGCTACATGGAGCTCCAGGCCAGGATACTCAGGTTTTTTTGGGGATGCTGTTGCAGGGACATGACTGGGTCCCTAATGAGGGATCTTGGCCCTTTGGGGAGAGGTTGTGCTTGGCTTGGCTCACTGTTGGAGAAGTGCAAGGAGCTGAGTGAGCTCTGCTGCCTTCAGTGGGGTCCTGCTGACTTGCCTCAGTGAAGGCCTGGCTCATCATTAAATATAAACCCCTGCTGCTCAGCTCACTCTGTTTCTTGGGGACCATCTGTGCCAAAATGCCTGTGGTTAATTGCATCTGTGTATTCACCTGCCTGGCTTGGATGCAAAACTGTTTTAAAAATCAAATTGCACAGACAAGATGAAAGTATGTCTAGATGAGCTTATCCTCCTCTCTGGTGGACTCTGGAGAGATGAGCTGGGTAACAAATGTCTTCCTGCCTTGGTTCCATGGTGAGCTTGGTTCTACTTGCCCTTCCTAGTCAGAGAAATCCTATAAAGGGATTATAGGATATGGGGACAGGACACAGCAGAGGATAAGGCTTGCTTGTCTGGGGGAATTGATTATGTATTTTGTCTCTGTGCCTAGAATTTGGATGTCTCTCTGGCAAGCTGAGCACTGCAGCTTTCTCTGTAGGGCTTCTGGGTACAAAGAGCTACTGGTTCAAGAGGCTTACTCAGAACCACTGTGAGCCTCCCAACACCCTTCAAAAAGTGACTCTTGGGAAAGGAACCACATTCCTTTTTGACTTGATTCCTGTGCTGTAGCATCTGCCATGGTAGGTGTTGGCAGAGGTGACTGCACACCCCCAGCATGGCAGCACTTGGCACTTTCTGAAGTGGCAGGAAATGTGCCATGTCCTCTTCTGCAAAATCCTTGCAGTTTTCAGCTGAAACCTGCTGGAGAGAGCACACCAGAATGGGTTGGGATGGAAGGGCCCTCAAAGACCCTCTCATCCCAACCCCTGGCCATGGGCAGGGACAGCTGCCACTATCCCAGGTTGCTCCAAGCTCCATCCAGCCTGGCCTGGAACAATTCCAGGGATCCAGGAGCAGCCACAGCTTCTCTGGGCACCCTGTGCCAGGGTCTCACCACTCTCACAGGGAAGAATTCCTTCTTGCAGTCTGATCTCCCTGCTGGGAGTGAGCTGCTCACACAGTTTGGGGTCAGGAGGGTGCTCAGAGCCTTAACTGAAGCAGGAGCTGCTCTGCCTGTTGTGTCAGGAACAGCCAATAGCTCTGAAAATGGGCAACTTGAAATCAGTTTCTCCAGAGGANTGCAGTCTGATCTCCCTGCTGGGAGTGAGCTGCTCACACAGTTTGGGGTCAGGAGGGTGCTCAGAGCTTTAATTGAAGCAGGAGCTGCTCTGCCTGTTGTGGGGTGTCAGGAATCACAGAATCACAGTATTTCTAGGTTGGAAGAGACCTTCAAGATCATCGAATCCAACCCATGCCCTAACACCTCAACTAGATCACGGCACCAAGTGCCACATCCAGTCTTTATTTAAACACATCCAGGGATGGTGACTCCACTACCTCCCTGGGCAAACCATTCCAGTACTTTATCACTCTTTCTGTGAAAAACTTTTTCCTAATGTCCAGTCTATATTTGCCTTGATGCAGCTTGAGACTGTGTCCTCTTGTTCTGTCTGTTGCTGCCTGGACAGAGACCAACCCCCAGCTGAGCACAGCCACCCTTCAGGAAGTTGTAAAGAGTGATAAGGTCACCTCTGAGTCTCCTCTTCTCCAGGCTAAACAACCCCAGCTCCCTCAGTCGTTCTTCATATGGCTTGTGCTCCAAGCACAAGGCACAGACAATAGCTCTGAAAATGGGCAACTTGAAATCAGTTTCTCCAGAGGAGGAGGCTTTAACCAAGTAGCTCTTGAGTGTGGAATGTTCCCAGTTAGTTAGGATGGCTCTCAGCTGGCAGAATTTGGAGTTTCATGTGTGTTTGCAGCCTGCTGTGAGTTATTTTGTGTACCACAGAACAGCTGAGGTTGGAAAAGACCTTCAGGATGGAATCCAGCCTTTGACCAAGCATCTCTGTATCAACCAGACCACATCCAGTCTTTCCTTAAACACCTCCAGCCATGGTGACTCCACCACCTCCCTGGGCAGCCCCTTCCAATGTTTAATCACTCTTTCTGTGAAGAAATTCCTCCTGAATACTTCAGAACTTGTAGACATTTACATAAATTTACACAAGATGCCTCAACTCCCCATTTTTCTTCTGAGCTGTGTCACAGTACAAGGTACCTTCTTTTTTCTTTTTGGTGTGAAGGGTGTTTTTCCCAGAAATTAAAGCTCTGAAGGGGATTGCTATTTGGACCTTAACTGTATGAATTAAGATCTGCCTCACTACATCTCTACAACCCTGTTAAAAATTTAAATTAGGATGCAGAGGTGTAAATAAAACAGGCACTTAACCCAGCATGGTTAACTAGCCTGATATTATAATTCCTCACCAGCTCTTTGGATATCAACTAAATTGGCAAGGAACAGAAGACTTAAAACAAAGCACATGCAGAATGAATTATTAAATGGTTTTGGTGCACACTCTTCTTTTGCTTCTTGTTTATTGCTACCACTGAAATGGGAACTGCTCTGTGTTGACCTCTATCTTCTTCTCAGTAGGTGGTGGCTCATCCCTCATTCTCATTTGTAGCAGAAAATAGTAAAAAAAAAAAGTGACAATTTTTTTGTCAAACTGAATTTTTTTCCTCTCTTTTCTGGAAGTGTTTGATGCAGACATCCACAGTTTTCTGTACAACCTCAGCCAGGGCCTCACCTCACTCATGGGAAGGAAGAATTCCTTCCTCATCTCCAATCTAACCCTGCCCTCTGTCAGGTTGAAGCCATCCCTCTTGTCCTGTCATGCACTGGTCCAAATTCCCTCTCCAGCTCTCTTGAACCCCCTTTAGGCACTGGAAGGGTCTCCAAGGTCTCCCTGGAGCCTTCCCTTCTCCAGGCTGAGCACCCCCAGCTCTTTGTTCTTTGTGATGTTCTGCCTCCAGCAGGTTGGATGACATTTCTTAGTCTGACCCACCTTGGTTCCCGTTCTGACCAGACTTTGTTTGAATTTTGAACTGTATTCGATTTTTCATTTTCCAAAAAAATGAAAAGTTCACTTAAATATCACTTTAATGTTGTAGCTTTCCCATGCTTATCTCCAAGCTTGAATGAAATCAACAGATAAACCCCCACAGTTGCTATTATTGAAATGTAACTGGGCTGTGTGAGTGAAAGTTTTTAATGAGTTTCTGTTTGTTTGAATCTGAGGATTAAGCAGTTTACCCTCATGGCTCAAGGGAGGTGGATTCAGATAAGCAGGGATGTGGCAGTAAGGCTCTGCAAGGAGCATTTTCTGCTGGAATTGCTCATGGCTGGAGGTCTGTAAAAGGTGGGAGAGTGCTCATGGGGCTCTTTTGGGAGTTTTGTTTAGTGGGACCTGGGTGCTGCAGGAGGGGAGTCAAGGACTTGGGAAGAAGCAGGAGCTCAGACTAGAAATGAGCTGGCTGGACTCAGTCATGTTCCCTTGGGCTCCTCTTAGTCCTCACTTGAGTTAAAACCTTGGTGCCCTGGAGACTGTTGCCCATAATAACAGACCTGCTCCCCAATATACATCATCTGTGATGATCCATGCTGGGTTTGTCTAGAAAATAAAGCTGAAATCAAATGTTTTCTTAACTCTTGGACTGTTGGTTTTTCTGTTCCCAGGCAGTGGGATTGAATTGGATGTTTCAGGAAAAAACAGCAACAGCTTTTTCCAGTGAAAATGAAATTAGTATCTCTGGTGGCTTTTTGTTGGTTGTGTTTTTGTTTTGGTTTGGTTTTTGTTTGTTTGTTTGTTTGTTTGTTTGTTTGGGTTTTTTTGTGGTTTGGAAAACAAGTCCTATGCCCACAGCCCATTTCCTGGGGAAAGCATTTTGTTAAGAGGTGTTGTAAACTTTTTATCTGCCTTCATCTGTCTTGTTCTGCCCTGTCTGCTCACAGGTCATGGTCATTAAATCTGGACTGATTTGACTGCCCTCACTTGATAAATCACCACTTTCTTGTCTTGACTTTTATGCTGGTTGGTTCAACACCTGTACATCCAGGGGCAGAAGAGCTGTTCTGCAGCAAGCCAGGGAGCAAACTTGTTATAGCACATGCAGTGTGTTCTGCACTTAGAGTATTTTTTCTTCCTTTAAGACAGTCTTGTGTTGCTAAACTGACTCTCTAGCCTGGCTCAGTGTGAGAGCAATTTTGAGGTGAATGCTGCTGGAGATACAGTTTGTTTTTGTTTTAGGAAGAAATCCTTGAATTTGGACAAGAGTAAACAACCTTAAGTTCTCCCAGGGAAGATTTAGATTGGGTATTAGGGCAAAATTTAATCACTGGAAGGGTGGTCAGGTGCTGGCACAGCTGCCCAGGGCAGTGGTGGAGTCATCAGCCCTGGAGGGATTTAAGAGAGGTGTGGATGTGGCCCTTGGGGACATGGGTTAGTGGTGGCCTTGGCAGCACTGGGGGAATGGTTGGACTTGGTGATTTGAGAGCTTTTCCAACCTTAATGATTCTGTGATGTGTAAATTCCTCTTCTCTTGAAGTTGCAGTGGGTAGGGTTATGTTATCCTGCTTTCTGTGGTAGGATCTGACCCAACAGTGCATTCCTCAAAGTGTTCCTTTCCCTGTCTCTGTGCAATTGTCCAGATGCTGAAACTTCCCAAGAGATTCATTTTTCCAGAGCTCAGCTTTTAAGACAACACCACATCCTGCAAATACCTTGATGGCTTTGCAGTGCAGGTGACTGGGCTTAGCAGAACTCTTCCCAGGGGTTTTACCCTGATGTTTGGCAGAGTTTCTGTGCCTGGATGTGTTGCCCCACCATGGCACAGCACTTTGCCCAGGAGCACTGCTTGGTGAGAGCCTTTCCACCTTCCTACCAGCTCTCTTCTTCCAGCCTGTCAAAGGCTCTTGGCAGCATTTTGGAGCTGTTGGATGGTGACATTATGACTGATCACGTGAAGGCAGCACATTAATAATGAAAGAGTTGTCCTAGAAAGGCCTTCCTGCCTTGACAGTCAGCTGTGATCACAAAGGCAGTGCAGAAAGTGAACCTCAGTGGGAGAGAGTGCCTTCTTACTGCCTCTCCCTCCTGCTCTGGCATAGACCCCCCCATCCCTAATCCTGTTGTTGTTTACACAGCATTATTTATGTATTTACAGTGTTATTAGCACGTGGGGTGACCCTGCAGCACTGAACACCACATAAAATCAGCTTAAACTGTCATGGATCACAGCAATCCTGTGTGGTACCATTTGGACATCTTCATCCACCAAGTTTGGTGTGAGGGAGGCTGGGAAGGGAAAGGACAGAGCAAATGACAACTCCAGGTTTTGCCCTTCAACTTCTTTCCTTTTTAGTTTGTTTTTGTATTTTTTTTTTTTTGTGTTGCACTTAGAATTCAGTTTGTGGCTGTGAGTGAATCTGTCACCTTCCACTGAGAGCCTCTTGCTGCTCAGAGCACAGCAAGATATTTCTCCTGTGTGTTCATCCTGACAAATGATGGTTTCCTGGCTCTCCTGAGGAACACAAGTGTTTGCAAACATTAATGGAAAATATCTAAATATAGAAACATCGTTCTTCAATGAAGATTTCCTCAGCTCCATTGCCTTCAGCAAGGTTATGAGCACAGTGCCTTCAGCTTCTTTCAAGCCATCACACCCCCAAAAATGCTGGTGGCTATTCAATTGCTTCAGATTCCACAGATTATGAGTCCTGCTGGGTCAGGGAAATGCCTCACGGACAAGAAGAAACGTGGTCTCATTTCTCCTGCCTAAGGCACAGAAGTCATTGTGGATGTGTAGTTTTGTGGTGAAAAACCTCACTTTTGGAGCAAGCACAAGGTGCTTTTGCTCCCCTGAAATAGCAAATCCCATCCTCTGGAAATCACCCGTGTCACTAATGGATCCCTTCAGAGTCCCATGACAGAGCCCAGTGGTGGGTGTTTCTATTAATAAAGCTGGAAACCCCCAAAAACTGTGCTTAAAGTGTGTTATTTTATCTCGGACTTATTTCCTTGGGGCTCCCCCAGGTACCAAATGCTAGGACAAGAAGAAACAGCCTCAGGCTGCACCAGGGGAGGTTTAGGTTGGATACTAGGAAAAATTTCTTTAATAAAAAGATGGTCAGGCATTCTGCCAGGCTGTCCAGTCCCCATCCCTGGAGAGATTTNGGCTGCACCAGGGGAGGAGGGCTTTTCCAACCTGAACTATTCCATGACATGCAAAATTAGTTCACATTGAGCTGTAAATGCACATGAAATTCTGGATTACTTCTGAATCTGCTGGGCTTTGCACTTTTACTCCTTGCTACATTCAGTCTTTCCCAGTAATTTTCTTCTAATCTGCTTCTGAGTCCATTTGAAGGCCATAAGGTGCCAGTTTAGGAGGGAAAATGAGACTTTCACAGACTGCTTTTGTGTGAAGCACAAACCTCCAGCTGTGTCTGCTCACTTCCCTTTCCCATTTTATGAGACCCCCAATATGCAGAGCCTGCCCACAGCTGCCTGTTGTGCTTCTGCTCCTGAAATCCCACACTTGGGAAGTTTGTGGTTTGTTTTTTTTTGGAAGTGTAGCTTCCTCCCTGTACCACCAAGTGGTGCTCTGCACTGCACCTTGCAGCAAGGCAAGCTGCTGGCATTTTGGGACGTGGGTTAAAAAGCTGTTTTTGGATGCAGGAATGAGCCAGAGAGAAGGGAACAAGCTGAGAGCCTTTTCCTTCCCCCTTGCAGCGCTCTGCTACAAGGATCTCATTATTCAGAGCTTTCTGCTGTGGCTGAGTGGTGATTGATGAGGCTTGGTGATCATCAGATGTGATAAGTAGTCTCAGCACTTTCAATTTGGGTGTTCAGCTTGGCTGCCTGCGAGGCTTTGGAGACAGGGAGATGGCTATCTGTGGCTTCAGCACTCGATCCTGGCAGGTGTGTGGCGTTTGGGTGGCTAAAAATCACAAGAAGCTTCTCAAATCCTTGTCCCACAGTAGTTTTTCAGAGATAAAAATCCGATGCCTGTTCTTTCTTGGTTGGTTTTTCCACCCAGTCTGGGGAAAAGCTCTCTTCATGTTCTTCTCCTCTGCTATTCTGGCTGTTCAGTTTGATAAGTTTTGGGATTGTTGATAGCTGTGTTGCTCAGCAGAGGGAAAAGACCTACATTAACTTGTCTTTCCTGTGAGCACTCTCCAGATGCCACTCCCAGCTTCACAGTTGTGTGTTTTGTATGAAAACATGCATTTTGACACAGAAAATTCTGATCTTAAGTCTAAATGGCAGGCACATTATAACAGTTTTGGTGCCTATAAAATGCAGTGGGAATTTAAGGGGCTACCTACATCCCTGTGAGCTCCATTAGATGCTCTGTGTAGTGTCATTGTGGCAGGAATGATTTTTCCAGGTATCAAAAGCCATGCTCTGGCAGGATGATGCAGCTAAATCCCAACAGCAGCTCATTTGTATGGAATACAGGGCTAGGAGTGAAAGGCAGTGACTGGGATTGTCTTGTCTGGTGAGCTGAGGAAAACAAGCAGTGTTTGGAAACAAATCCTTGAATTACAGGGGAAGGAGATGCCATGGGACAGCACAGTGGATCAGTGGGTTTATAACATTTCTCATATTCTCATGTGATATTCCAGTCTGTAGAGGCCATTTAATCCAGGCTGGACTGCCACCAACCTATATGAGGTACAACTATTGCAGAAATTAAGGGATATTTGGGTAACAAAGGGTGATTTGGCTGGATTGTTAGTTTTTAATGCCTGGGTGCAGGGTGATGGGCTCTCCCAGTCTGACTACACCAGGAGGGAAATTTTCTACAGGGCTGAACAGAGTTGGTGTAAATTAGATAAAAGTGCACAAATGCTGTGTTTTGATTCTCAGCTTTGAAAAACTAACTGTGAGAAATTCAAAGCATGCCATTGTTCCAGATATTATCTTTCCCTGGTGGGTGGCTCCATCAGTAGCTGTTAAGTAGCTCCAGTGTAAATTCTGGCATAGGATGTCCCTGAGACTTTTAACTCTAACTTGGGAAAAGAAACTGTGGGAAGAGTGGCTCTGTATTTGCCCTGCTCTAGACTTCCTTCTGCATCTGCAGCCAGTTGTGGTTGGAAATAGGATGTGGACAGAAATAAAAACCTTTGGTTTGATCCAGTACAGTGGTTCCTGTGTTGCCACTAGATTCCGGTGATAAAATACAACTTAAATATTTATTTTTTCTATATATAATTACAGTGCAGACAGTTTTGAAATGAATGGATATCTGCTGTAGCAGAGAATTCATGGAATCACAGAATGGTTTTGGTTGAAAGAGATCTTAAAGATCATCTTGTTTCAACCCCCACCTTCCATGGGCAGGGAGACCTAGCACTAAATTCACAGGAATTTCCTCCAAGTCACATTTGCCAGCTCTCCTGTGAAGTGTTGGCTGTGCTGCTTTCTTTCCAACACTTTCCAGTGGGGCTTGGAGCAGCCTGGTCTTGAAAGCAGTGCCCTTTCCAGAGCTGGGAAAGACTCAGAGTTCAACATAGAACCAACTTATTGCTGCCTCCAAGACTGGAAATCAGGGAAGGAGCTCTCACTTGAGCTGTAATTAGTCAAGCAGGGAGCTCTGTAGTTACAGATGCCCAGGTGTTGGTACACATGCACATCCTTGTTTGCACCCTGCTGCTAGGAAGCAAAAAATTACTGTATTTCCCACTGATTTGAGAGTCTGAGAGATCATCTCCTTGTTCCTCAGCAACTTCCAGTGGTGATGAGCTCCTCCAAATGGGCCCCTGTGGGTGTCTCCTGTCAGAGAACAGGCACAAGTTGGTGCCTCTGGAGGAGCTCAGCCTGGTGCTCACCTGGAGAGCTTAATTTCTACCTGGTGAGATGTTTCCTGATGTTTCTTTTCTGTCTCCCTGGCCAGAGGGTGAGGAAGAGGATGAAGAGGAGGAGGAGGAAGAAGAAGAGGAGGAAGAGGAAGACGAGGAGGACAAAGACATAGACCTGATGGATGAAAGCCTGGAGGGTGACACGGGGCTGCCAGGCTTCACACTTCCAGGAGAGACCTCCCAGGAGCCCCTGGCTGGTCTGGAAAACCCTGTGGCCCAGCTGGCTGGGGTGTCCTACCAGGTTCCTGACACCATTGAGTGGGAGCAGCAGAACCAGGGTCTGGGTAAGAGAAAAGCCCCTTCTTCCTTTACCCTTCACATCTCCTGCTCCTCTCTCTGCAGGAGTCAGTCCTTGTACCAGTCATGGGTTGCCTGTCAAGCTAAACACAGAGCAGGTTCACTCATGAGGAAACCCAGCTCACCAGTGACAACTGGGGAAACTGGGATGTGTCCCAGGCAGCGTGACCTGAGTTGTCATTTTGGGGTAAATATGGATATTCCAAAGCTGCTCCTTCATTCCCAGAGCTTAGTGTTGTCTTGCTCCAAGGTTGGACAAAAATAAACTTCTTGGGTGAGATTCCTGGGGAAATTTCAGTTCCCTTTGCCCAAGATGGGTTGGTGCAGGGATATTTGTCCTGTGGGGACAAAGGAGTTGGGTATTTTCTCATCAGCCTGTTTGCTACTTCAGCAGCATTTTTCTGAGTTCCACTTTTCTGACATTTTAAGAGGTGCATGGTCCAGCCATGGGAACCTGTGCTGGCAGTGTGAAGACAAACCTGCAAAGCCTCTGTAAAGCTTTATACAATTTATTCCTGCTGTACACAGAGGCCCTGTGTTTAATGACTGGACTGACTTACTCCACCTAGCAGTCAGTGTTTATATGTGTGAAGTCCATGTGGTGCAGGTCAAAACTGGTGTGGGACAAGGGAGATCTTAGAAAGGAACTTGTCCAGCTTGGCAAAAGGTTCTGGAATCATTTCCCAGAACACTTAATTCCCAAGCCAAGCTCAGTCAAATACAGTGGGAACATTTCAGGTGAATTTGTGGGAGATGAACCACATCTAGACAGAAGGTCTTTATATCTGACTATTAGAGTTAGCTGTTCTGAGAAGCTCATCAAAGAAAAAAAAAAAAACCAAGTCTTTTATATGTTATCACATATACCTATGTGGTTTCTATCACTTCCCCTGAATTCATAATTCTGATTTAACCTGGAGGTTCTCCTCTCTGATGCTGTTTCCAGCCTGCTTTAGTGATGCTGGCTTCCTTAATTGAATCAAAGATTGTGTTTCAAGGACTGTGTGGGAGGGTTGGCCTTTGAGGGGTGATGGAGTTTGCAGCAGGACTGATCCCTCCCTGTCACACTAAATCCTGCTTGAAAAGCACTGTGTTGGGTGGTGGCTGTGCCAGGCCTGTTTGACATGTCCTGCTGTCCCACCAGGCTGTGGGAGGGGAATAATTCTGAGTCTTTAAGGGTTTCTGGTCGTCTTTGGCAAGCTGGGTGAAAGAGGGATGTGGTGCTGTTGTATATGACAACGTTTACCATGAACTTTGGGGTTACAGAGGGGGTTATTCTGTGTCAAATACAGCTCAGTTCATGCTTTATTCAGGGCTGGAGTGGAGTCACAGCTGCATTTCCAGCTGCTGGAGGAAGAGGCTCTGGGTAGGAGTTGCATATCTGGTACAGCAGGCAGGTGAGAAAGCAGTGACCAGGAGCTGATGCTGTTCCTCAGACCCTGGAAAGGGCAGCTTTCCAAAAGTTTCAGACAAGGATTAAACAGACTATGTGGTAAAAGGCAGGATTCTTCTCCCAACTTATTTATTGATAATTCAGTTTTATTGACTTCCATGCACATTGGAGGAGCCCCTGTGAAGTGTGAGTTGTGTCAGCATCAGAGTGATGGGTCTGAGCACCCAAGGGACTGGGCAGATGAGGATTTTGGTGTTCTCTGGAAGTCACCAGATCCAAGTGGTTTGGATTGCCTTTTCTTTTTAGGCTGCTGCAGTCAGTGCAAACATCCACAGGGGAGAGGATGAGGTTGTGGCTGAGCTGAGTTCATTTTTAGGAGTTAGATGGGACTTTTGTGCAGTGCTGTGCTGGCAAAAAGAAAGGGGATGCGGTGGGATCAGCCTCTTTGCTTGTGACTCACCCCTCTGATTCCAGCAGGCACACTCTTATATTTATTAAAGAGCCATTTATTCTTTTCCTGTCTGGATGCCCTCAGTGGCTCTCTCACACTGCTCCTTCCCCATCTGCAGGGTGCTGGTGCTCAACAGTACTCCTAAGAGAAAGGGAAATTATTTACGTTTTAGAGGCACAAACAAAATGGAACTAGATGAAGAGATTGGAGCTAAATGATCTTTAAGGTCCCTTCCAACCCAAGCCATTCCAGGATTCTGTGATTCTGTGAAAACCAAGGACTTGCATGAGCTCACACTGGTAACCTAAGGCCATGGAAGGAGCTGAACCCTGGGGATGAGAGAGCTGAATTTCCTGGGAGTGACTGGGGAATGGGAGATGCTTCTGCAGCACTGTAGCCCTTCCCCTCTCCACTTTGTGCCAGCTGAGAATTCCTGCCCTGGTTCCCAGCTCTGGATTCATGGGCACACATCAGGACACTGTGTCCATACCTGCTCCTGGCTATGTGCTTCTTTATGGAGTGTATTTGGGAGAACAGGAAAGATGGAAAAAGCACACAGCTTGTGTCAGCAGGACACAAGGTTGTTAAGAACAGAAGAAATCCCCCAAACCTGGCAGGAAGCTGGAGGAGCTGCTCCCACTGTTCTGCTGGGGCACCTGGAGAGACCAGACTCATTGTAAAAGACTTATTAAGCTTTAGATCTGCTGGATGGATGCAAGGGCTATCTTTCTTTGCAACTCTTTTCCTCATCTTTGAAAATCCAGTTCTTTTAATTTGGGGACTGCTTTGTAACTGCTGGACATCCCCAGAAGAGTTCTGTGTGTCTCTTCCTTCCCTTAATAGTGCTGAGATGTGAAGAGTTTCCCTTATTGTGTAAATTAAGCAGGGTTTGGAAGGGGAAGTTGTTCTGCTTCACCTGGCATACAGCATTGGAAAGGGAGACCTGAAGGGAGGTGACAGTACCCAACAGAGAACAAGGTGAGGGGACAACATCCAAGCTTTTACAGTTGGCATTTTCCATTTTTAAAATAATTTGCACGTGTGTCTTCCTCCTGGGGATGCTCCTGTCCTCTAGCCTTCAGAATTTTGACATTTAATGCTAAAATCTGTAGTGCAGAAGAGCCCAGAAGTGTTGGAATAGCTGTTCTCAGGTCAGTTATTACCGAGTTTGCTTGCTCAGATGCCTGACATGCTGCAAATCCCTGGAGAACAAGGAACTTGATCCACAAAACAGCTTGGCAGAGCAAGAGACAATTTGGATTTTTGTAGTGGTCAATGAGAAGGCACTGGAGGAACAGAATCATTAAAAATGTCAGTTCTGGGCAGTCAGATGGTCCTGCAAGAACTCCAGCTGAGCAAAAGCCATTTGTAAGCACCAGTAACAAGACTGACAGTTTTACAGCCCATCAACTGGCTCTCTAACCAGCAATAGATAGACAAAGAGTAAAGCAGAAAATGAGAAAATCTGTGCATTTATAAAACAGAATTTGACCCTCCAAAAGCCATCCTGGCTGCCTGCAGCTCTGGGGGAGCAAGGTCTGAATATGATTTGGGATTTGGTTTGGTGTCCTGTTCAAGTGCTTTGCTTTCACAGGTTGCCACTGAAGGACAGAGCAGCACTTTTGGACCTCTCTGCATTCTCTGTGAGGTGACTTTGGTGTCTCTACACTTGTTCCTTGATTTGTGTGTAGCTGGTGTGTGGTAGGCAAACACTAAATGCCTGGAGAGCATCAGAGGAACACAAAGACCAGGTGTATAACTTGAATTTTCTGTGAATAAATAAAAATACCTGATCTTCCCCTGCTCCCTTTTTTGTGATGCATTACCAGGAGAGCTGCAGTTGGTTGAGGTGGGTTCAAACCTAGTGAACAGTTTATGGTCCTTTAGTTATTCCTCATGCATCTTAGAGCAGGTGGTCTTTGCTGTGCAACTCTAAGGAGATTAAACCCCTCTGCTTCTGTTGGTGGTGGCTTCTTCTCCCAGTCCTCAAGAGTGTTTATTCTCTCAGTTCAGTGAGAATTCTTTATTTAACAAGAATGAGCCAAGAGGAAAATGGCTCAGACTTCCAAGCTATTTCCTGATGCCTTAGTGCTTGCCTGTCACCCACATTCCAGGTGAATGACTCCTGCTACCCACAGTAGGTGACAGCAGAGGATCTTAGGGCAAATTACTAAGCCTTTAATTTTACCACACTGGGGCATGCAGTAGTTTGCTTTGTGCATTTAAAATGTATGGAGTTGGTGTTTTGTTCTTTCTCCATTTAGGGGCCACTTGATGTAATTTTTGTATGTTTGCTAACATGGTTTTGCACCTTTGTCTTCATCAACCTGCAGTTCCATATTACACCTGAATTTACTCTCTGTGCTGGCTTGTATGTATGCCAGGTACTATTTTTTATTCTCTGTTTTAACCTAAATCCATTTTTGTCCAGGTCTGCCTTTCTTTAGCTGACCCACTGGTGTGTTCTTTGCATCCACCTGTTTATGGCAGTACCACATTACAGGGTTTTAGCTTGTGAGAAATCACCTGAGCTGCCTGGTTCCACAGCATTTGTTTTTGATTCCCATCTGCCTATGGAGGAATTGTACACAGGGGAGTTTGGACCATCTCTGTTGGTAGGATTTAGAGATTAAAAAGAAAACCAAAGAAACAAACAGCAATTTAAGAAGAAGTTATGAAGTGTGACAATATAATTCTCAACATGTAGTTTCCAAAATACAAACCATGTCTGTGTTTCATGTATTTTTGTGGGTAGGACGTTAGTTCTTACCATAATGGAAGGTCATAAAACTCTCTCAGGTAATGACAAGGCACTTGCATAATAAACACACTTTTGGAATGTGATTTTTTTTTTTCTTTAATGTAATGGATAAAAATATTTGCAGCTCTGAACAGCTACTTACAGAGAAAATAGCTCTCATTGTATTGCATATCTGTGGTCACAAATTACACTGCATAAACCATATAACAGATGCTCTGGTTAATGATGGTGAGGCAGAGGAGCAGAAGGACAGTAGTGGAAGATGATGAATGTTTGAAATGTCATTTTTACAGGAAGATAGGATTAATGCTTTTATGGACAAAAATAACCAGCATTAGGAAGGCAGGAGCTGAGACTCAGAAATTAGTAATATGTTCTTTAACTGCTGCCCCAAATGGATCTATTTTAAGTACTCTTACAGCTCGTGGCATTGGAACATCAGAGTGCCTTTTAATCTTTAATGCATTTATCTCCTTCATCACCCTGGAAAGGCTCATCTGTGTTTTAAAGGTGGTGAACAAAACCATGGAGAGGCCCAGTGACCCCTCTAGTTTCACGAGGGAGCCTTTGGCAGAGTGGGGATTTGAAGGAGAGGAATTCAATTAGTGCTTGGGCATTGCCTTTCTCCCTTCTGGAGGCAGGATGTGCACACCTGCATTTCTCCCTGGAATGGAAGAAAGGATCACTCAGAGAGCCACCATCCTAACAGTACACAGGGATCCCAGGTGGGAGAGGCTGTCAGGAGCCAGGATGAGGAGGATAACCAGCAAATTTTCCATCCCCACATGTTCCAGGTGCAGCAGTCCTGCCCTCTGTGGCCTTGCCCCATCACAGGAATTTGTGGGAGTTTTGTGGCACCAAGCACTGGCCGTGCAAGATCTGGGTTCCAGACGGCTGCAGACACAAATGAGCAGTCTCAGGAACAGAGCTGATTATTTTCCCTGTCTTTTTGGGTGCTCCAAATAATTTATACAGTTCCATATGTTCCTTGCTAGCTCCCTTTCCCTCTCCCAAGCAGCAGTGAAGCTCCCACCATCAATCTGTGCCTAACTCAGGTTTCTGTCCCTTGTGAGGGATGTGCACTCCCTTTGAAATTGCTTCTTTTTTACCTAAGAGATTGTTCATGGTTGCATCTTAATCCTGCAGCAGACTCATATTTAATCAGGTTTGTCTTGTCAGAGGGAATTCTGGATCCCATCTGTGAGCAGTGATGATCCTCTGTGCCAGCTCGGGGTGACATTCGCTGTTATAACAACAGAGCAGCTCCCAGGAGGGGACAGTGCACATCAGGGATGGCTTTTGCTCCTTGTCAGATCTAATTCCAAGGTGTTTTAGGGAGTGTGTCTCTCTAATATTCCTTTTTTCAGTCTTCTTGCTCCCTGCACAGCCCTGTGCTGGGATCTTGGTCAGTGGGACCTTCCAGGAGACACAAAACCAGGACAAGTCTGAGCCCTGTGGTCCTGACCTGCCACCCTTTTGTGCTCTTCCCTTTTTCCATCCAGCACAAGGCTGCTGTGCCCTTGGGAATGAGGCCAGTGTGTTTCAGAGGGAAGACAGGAGCACTTTATCTGCTCTGTGAGCTGGGGTGAGGAGATTCCAACCACGGAGCGTGGACCCCTAATGAGCTGGGGCCATGTCCTTCCTCCTGGAAGCACCTCAGCTCTTGTCCTCAAAGCAGAAATCAAGGCTAAGGGAAGGGAATAGAGATGAGGGCAGTGGTGGAGTCCCCATCCCTGGAGGGATTTAAAACCTGTATGGATGTGGCACTTGGGGACATGGGTTAGTGGTGGCTTGGCAGTGCTGGGGAAATGGTTGGTCCTGATCTTTGGGGGGTGTAGTGGTTTTGGTTTATTTAGTTGAATTTTTTTTGTTGTGAGATAGGATTAGGAGGAAGGTAAAATAGGTTTAATTTTAAATGGTATAAAGAGAAATTTTATTATTAGAAATTATAAGAAAAAAAATATTTAGATTTAGATTTAGATTTTGCCCTGTTTCAATCTGAAACCAGGACAGGAGGCTTTTCAACCTAAACAGTCCTGTGATCCTAAGAGTAAATCAAAGGATTGGAGGGTGTCTTGGTGATTCCCAGCTCAGCTATCAGAAACAGGTGACAGGAAGCTGTTGCTCACAATAATCAGGCTGATATTTTACCCTGACATTTTTGTTGGAGTGTTTCGGGAAACAGCAGCACTAAAACATCCTTGGATACATTACTTTGAAATACCAGCCCTTCCACAATGTTTATGCATCCAGTTAAACCTGTGTCAGAGGAAGACTAAGCCCATTCGTTACCAGCCTTTAAGTGCTGCCTCCAGGGGCTGGGGGAGGATTTAGAGGCATTTTCTCAGTTTTGGCTCTGCCTTCCCTCTCCCTGCCCATGGAGAAGATGGAACCCCATCAGACAATGTATTAAACTGAAGTTAGTGGCTGTTGCAGGGAGGAGTGAAGATATTCTGTCCATCCATGGCATTTCTGCTGCTTTTTCTTTAGTTTGGAGAGAGCTGGCATGAAGGCATGGAGAAATCATGTGCCAGGCTGTGGGAGGAGAGGGGGAATTTTGGTCACCGTGGCTGACATGGTTGGTGTGAAAGCTCCCAGTGACTGGGGAAGGTTTCTAATGGATGCTGGGATACATGGATGAATCCAAGTCTGAGGGCTGCTACCTATCCTGCCTGCCCTAATCCCCATTGCCAAAATCAGAAGAATTGCAAATTGCATTGTTCAGAACTCCCAGGCTTCAGGGTTCCAACAAATCCCCACTACCCTGCTAGGCAAAAAATTAAATACCTGCAAGGAGGATTCAGCAGCTTCTCTGGTGGAAACACCTGTGGAAGACTGCCCTGCACAGCTCAGGTAGGGGAGTCCTGGGTGATGTCTGTGTACAGTGAGCATTAGGGAAGGTTTACTAAGGGGAACCCTTCCCCAAAACTTGTCAAGCTTTGGAACAGGCTGCCCAGGGAAATGATTGTGTCACCAGCCCTGGAAATGTTCAAAAAACTTGTGGATATGGTTTAGTGATGGAAATGGTGGCTGGTGCTGGGTTGGTGGTTGGACTTGATGATCTTTGACATCTTTTCCAGCATTAATGATTCCATGAAATTCTCCCTCCCTGGTTTGCTGGGTATCACAGAAGGGTAGCTGCAGCAGCACCAGGCTCCTGGGCTTTCCCAGCACAGAAAAACTCCTGAAGGCTTTCTGCTGCACCTCCAGTTGCTCTTGTCAGCCCAAGAAAGCAAAGCTGGAAAACTCAGGCACGTGCCTGAGTGTTTCTGACCTTCCTCAGCTGTCTGCCTCCATCCATCTGTTTGACACATCCTTTAAAGTTAGGATGGGTCTACCTTGGAGCATGACTTTGCATTTGCTGCTCCAGGTAATTTATCTTGGGGTTTTTTTTGCCTGGATTCAAGGATAGGGTCCATTAACCTGGGCAGAGCTCCGTGCTCTGAAGGCTGGGCTGCATCTGCTGCCCAAGCACCACTGGGTTCCTGCACAGCACAGGGAGGCAGGAATCCTTCTGGGCTGTCAGCTGCCTTGGATTGCCTGTCCCCTTGCCTGCCAGCCCCACTGGAATGTAAATCACAGTGTCTTTGCTCTCTCTTTGATCTGCAGTAATCCTTGTCCTTTCCCATCCCTGCAGTTTCAATGTACACGTGTCACTTCTCAGTGTGCTTTGCCTTTTCTCCCACCCTTCAGTTTATATATGTCAGAAAACCTGGCTCCATTTAGACAGGAGAGCTGGTTTGAGCCCCTCTCTCCCTTTGGATTTCAGTTTGATTGAAGAACAGGGCAGAGCTGTGCCTTCCCTGGGTGAGAGTTACTCATTTTTCCTTTGTGTGCCTGTCTGGGTGGCCTTTGCAATGTAAAAAGAGGCTTGTCCTTACGTTGGAGAAATCACATTTATTTTCTAGTAGTGATCTATACTGCAGTGCAAAAATCTGTCTGTTTTCATGGCATTCAAAAAATGGAGAGAGGGGAATATGAAGGTTCATCAGCCTTGAATTGCCTCTGTCCTTCTGGGGATTTACGTCAGAGGTTGATCTTTGGGGTTAAAATGTTGGCCCCATGGCAGAGCTGGTGAGAGAAAAATGGAAGAAAAGAGCTTTTTGCAGCTAGTAGCAGGGACAGAGAGGGTAATTTATTGAGAGGGTAATTTTAAAATGTTCCTTCCTAAAGAGAATGTAGATGCATTTTCTGCTTGGACAGTGCAAACCACAAATGACTGGTGCTAAACCTGTCTCCCCTCTGATGTTCACTCAGATTAAGACTCCTTGAGAATCAAAGGAGATCCAAGTTATTTCCTGGAAGGCTGCTCTCTCTCTCTCTAAATATATATATGTGGAAGTTCTGCTCTGCCTGAGAGTGAGTGAGGGACATATATTAGAAATAAGCAAATTGCTCAGATTTTTGTCTGACAATAAAATAATTACATCAAACATCCAGCAGTTGTTATTTTGCAAAGATGCTGAGTATCAACATTAATCACAGACAGGGGTCGATATGGTGAGAATTACTGCAGGCTTTTGCTTTCTTTTTTCTTTTTTCCCTTCCTTGTTTTTGAGTAATTCTAACCACAGCCTCATCCAAGCCTGGGCAGTAATAAAGGGTTTCAGCCAGGCTGCTCCCTGATAGCCTATCATTTATTTTAATATACCAGCAGCACCATCTGTGCTTGAGGCTTTATTAATGTGAAGTGAGGCCAAGAGGTTCTCCAGTCTGAGTCCCTTTGGAGGCTGCTTTTCCCAAATCCCCCTTTCACTGTGACCACTCAGGCTGCCTCTCTCACTCAGGTGTGTGAATGGATTTGCAGAGTGGCTGTTCTGTTCAGCAGTGTCACATGCTGTGCTGCTGTCACTGTCCCCTTAAGCTGGCTGTGCTGTTGCACCCCTCACACCATCTTCTGGGTGCCCATGCCAAGGTGATCCAGAGGATGCTCCAAGGTCCCTGCCAGGAGCACAGCCCAGGAAGCCACCCCTGGCACATGTGGCACTTTGGTGACCCTCCTGTGCTTTTGCTGTGTGTGCAGTTATTCCAGCATTTCCTTCTGCACACACAGGGGCAGGACTAACTCCAGCAGAGGATTTCCAACACCCCTCAAGGGCTTTGGTGTGTGCTTTGGTTTAGGACTGAGGAGAGATCCCAGTGTCTGCCCTTCCAGTCCCACCAGAAGCTGTTTCTTCCTGTTAGTGAGGGAGTTACTTTGCCCTGCTCAATCCTGGCTTTCCTTACAACTGCCCATAAGCAAGTTCAGGAAATTATAAGATAGGGTTCAGTATGAATATCCTGTCAGGAAAATAATTCCTTGTGGGTTTTGTAATTTTCTGTATCTGTTGGTGTGGGGGTGTATGCTGGGCTTTGCACCACTTATTAGTGGTTTGTCATCAGTCTCATCTGTTTTCCCTCAGAGCCAGGATTATTAGAAAGGCAACTGAGATGATTCTCGTGTTCAGGCTTGGATGTTTATTATATCTTATCAGAAATTACAGAAAGTACGACAGCACCTCAGCTCCTTGCTAGAAGTGGGAAAAATGGCCCCAGCTGAGCCTGCTTCAAGGCCTTTTAAAGCTAAACAAACCAATAAAAGTTTAACACCTACATTATTTATCCTTTTGACCCAATAATAGATTCCCACGACCCTTAGAGTGACATGTGACTGACCAACCAAAGACAACTACCTGTGTTCTGTGAAGAAGATGGAAAAAGAAGAAGATGAACAAAGAAAAAGACACCATCCAAAATTCTCCATCTTGTCCCATATCCACCACTATACTATAAAAACCTCAAATTTAAAACCCATCACCCAGTGAAAATACACACATCTAACCCACTACACATTTGTGATTTCTAACTCATTATTCATATTTACAAGCCTTCTCCAAGGTTTCAGGTCCAGAGCAGTGTTTTCCAGGGGGTCTGTGCCTGGAAGCACAGAAAGCTCAAGAACTCCAGATTTCTGAGATCCAACAGTTGGGACTGGTTAGATACAATCTCTCTTCATTTTCTGGTTTTAGGAAGTGTTGGGTAGAGGGTCAAGTATCATGTTAGACCTGGTGAGTACCCTGAGGGAAGCAGTGCTTTCTGGTTATATCTGCTCTCCCATAGCCAGAACATGTTCTGTGTGTGCTGTTTCACCTTAAAGTCACAGTTTGCAGTGACTCCATGGTGAGTCAACCCTGCTCCAGTACAGCTGGATGGACTTTTCCAGCCTAAACAATCCTGTGATTCTTTCACTGCAGTCTGGAGCAGGAGAGGCAGGGAGTTAGTTTAACTTTTGGTAGGCAGAGGCAGCCAGGAGCAGGTTTTGCTAAGGTGCATGTCTTAATGGAGCAGATAAAATCAGAATCTCAGCTGGCAAAACTGAGCATTGCTCTGGTGAATGCTCTGGTCCCACAGCCTTGGAGCTGCAGAGGGATCTGTGATCTTTGGGACCATGGACCATTGTGCTTTGGGCTGAGCAGGGCTGCATCACTGGCTCCTTGGGTCTGCTTTCAGCCTTTGCACCCTGACAAGCTCAGAGCAAGAGCCACAGTGGTTGTCTGGCCCAGGTTTAATGTCTCAGACCTGGCTGCAGGCAGGCTCTGGCAGAAGCAAGCAGACAGAAATGCCTTTGGGGCAGTGCAGGGTTTGGGATGCAGCCCCATGACCCCTTGTGCAGGGGATTCTGTGCCCAGGGATGTCCCTGGAGCTGTGACTGCAGCTGCTGGGAGCTCCTGGGGCAGTGCATGGACGTGCTCTGGCACAGACAGTGGGGCTGATGATCTCAGAGGTCTTTCCCAACCCTGATGGTTCTGTGAGATGCTGCAGCACCATCCCTCCAAACCAGAGCAGGCAACCCTGAATCAGAGTCATCTGCAGGAGGAAAAGCACATTCAGTGGTGCTAATTGGCAGCAGCAGTGATTAGTTATTAAGGTGTGGTTAGTCACTACTGTGTGGGCTCTGAAGATATGAGGGTTTAAAGAACTTTTTTTTTTGTATAATCTGAATGTGCTCCTGCCAGCAGTTCCCCTGGATATATTACATAGGTGGGCAGGAGAGTTCCCCTGTCCTCATCTCCCTGGCATGAGCCAGCAGAGGTCTGCAGATACCTGGATTGCTCCTGAGGGTGCTGGAGTCCCCTCTGATGGCCTGACAGCTCAGGCATTTCCCTCCTCTGCTCTTCAGTGCATACAAGTTAGATTGGATATTGTGAAAAAATTCTTCAACCAAGGTATTGTCCAGCACTGGCACAGGCTGCCCAGGGAAAGGGTGGAGTCCCCATCCCAAAACCTGTGGATGTGGCACTTGGGGACATGAGTTAGTGGTGGCCTTGGCAGTGCTGGGGGAATGGCTGGACTTGATGATCTTAGATGGCTTTTCCAACCTAAACAATTCCATAGTTCTGTGATTCTAAAAGCAGATTTCACTAACAGGGTTCCCAGGTGATGAGTGTTGGAGCCATCCTGCCCTGTCCCTGTCCCTGAGCAGGGATGCAGAGATGTTCCCCATCTAAGAGGCTCCCCAGAGCCCCTCTAGGCTTGGGATGGGTGGGTGTTAATGCTCAGGGTAAATACATGGGGAAAAATAGGGATTATTTATGCCTGGGTAAATAGGAAGGCTTAGATACTGTTTCTGAAATCCTGGAGAAAATCCTAGGGACAGTCACGTTCCAGGGGGAAATTTAGGCTGAGAGTTGTTTTTATTGTTAGTCCTGTAACCACAAGAGAGGGAATTTGAATGGCAAACTGGGGACTCTTGGCAAAGAGGAGAAATTAAAGCAAAGCCTCTGTTCCAAATCCTTATGAGAGAGAGGGGAGAATGATACAGTAGGAGCACTGGCCTGGAGGGGTGTGGGGGGATAAAGGAATAGAGAGAAAAAAAGCAATCAGAATTTTAACTCTGAATACTCTGTGCCATTCTGCCCCTCTGTGCATCTGGATACAGCAGAGATGGAAAGGAAGGAGGAGATAACCAAAAGAATAAATTAATGTGGGTAACTAGAGGATAAATGGGATTCTGTGGAAGGAATGACTGCAGAGATCTTGTCCAGAGCCCCAGAGTGCCAGGAGGATGAGCAAGGGGAGTGTTGCTGTGTGCTGTCCCATCCACAAACTTTTCCTAAAAAAATGCTCTTGGTCACTGCCAGCCTCACTAAGCCAAGCTTACCTTTGGTCTGGCCCAAACTGCCTCATCTGCTTACAGCCAGTGTTGCATTTTCATGAGTCCTTGAGCAAATCACTTCCCCACCCTGTGTCAGAGTCCTGGTGTTCATAGATGGGACAATTCCAATGCTCTGTGGGGGCTCATTCTTTCAGGTTCTTTTGGGCAGATACTGACTGTTCTTGGCATGTTTGCAGAGCATTTATCACATGTGTGGGTGATCTCAAGTGGCCTTTCAGCTCTCACAAGAATAGAAATTAATAACAAGAAATTCAGTCTGTTCCTCCTGTATTACATGTAGCTCATTGAATGTTCACAGTTGCTGGGACAAAAATCTGTATTGAAATCTGTATTTCTGCTGAAGTGGAAGGTTGTGACCCCTGGATCAGCAGTGGGTTGGTGCAGGCAGGAGAGTGAGGAAGGGAAGTGTCAGCTCTGGGTTTGCCTTCCTCTGGGAGCACCTGCCTTCAGAGATGGGATGTGGGGCTCAGCTGACCCAGTACAACCATCCTTATATTTTCTTCTTTTGGCCTGAGGTTCCCCCTACAGCCCTCAACCACGTGCAGGGGACAGAAAACCCAAAAACTGTCTGGTTTTGCAGACTGGCAGGGAGCTGTGACTCAGGAAGGGAAGGGACCTTCCAAAGCATTTTCAGTGTCTTTCAAATTCACCAGGCTCCACATAAAACATTTTTATACTGAAATCAGAGATGTGACCTTGTCAATAATTTAACTGAGGGACCAAAGACAGGCAGCTGAGTGCAGACTTCAGTGTAAGTCTGTGTTGTCCCCTTCCCTGGATGAGGACTCTGCATGTTTTCTTTTGTGGTCAGTTAATTTCCCTCTTGCATGATCTTATCTCAGGTCTTCAAGGCAGAAAAGCTGGTGCAATAGCACAGAAAGCTGTGGCATTTCCAGCAAGGCACCAGGTTTGCTTTGCTCAGCTTCCCAGGGTCTTGTTTGCTGTTCCCAGACACCAAATAGAAATTTTCCTGAATGCACCAATTACCTGTGGATTCCCAAAGCTGGTTATGGGACCAACAGCTCACATGGAAATGTGTGGGTTGTTGCTCCTTTGGTTTTGGTAGATCTGTTTATCTCTTTGAAATGGACTTAAAAAATGAGACTTCAGCTCCTGTATCCCTTTGGGTTCAGGTAAATGTGGACAAATAGCATTTCTCAGTCTGGAGAGATTGATAAATCAGGATGTTGTGATGAACTGGTTTGAATTAACACTTCTTTGGGTCTGTCCATCAAACCTGTAACTAGGCTGGATCAGTTATTGCCCAGATCTGTCAACTTATTCACAATATTACAGGGTAAGGCCAGTAAACTGCTTTTCATGTTTAGGAATAAATTTCAGAAGTGCTCTGCAGTTTCATTGTTTTCTGTACCTACAAAGAATTTCAGATTTCAGGTGGCCTGTAGAGGTTTTGTTTGTGCTGTGGAAAAGGCAGCTTTCCCCCTGGGAATTCCCTGTGCAGAATATTGGCAGTTAAAAAAAAAGAATTGCAGCTACTTCTTTAGAAGACTAAGGGGAGATTTTGACACCCCCAATCTCTTTCCTTACTAATATTTGTTAGTCTTGCAGCTAAGGTAAGAGCAGTTCACTTGTGAATCTGTGAATCTCATCTTGTTTGAGCCCCCTGCCATGGGCAGGGACACCTTCCATTATCCCAGCTTGCTCCAGGTCCCATCCAAGCTGGATTTGAACATTCCAGGAGTGGGGCAGCCACAGCTTCTCTGGGCAAGCTCTACCAGTGCCCCGCCACCCTCAGCAACAAAAATTTCTTCCTGACATCTAATCCAAATATCTTCTCCTTTAAAACCACAGTGCAATCAGGCCACTACAAAAAATGAGTTTAAAAAGTGTCCTCTGCTTATTTGTTCCTTATGGTTTGTCAGTGATTTCTTTCTGTGTCTGTCTCTGCAGTTTATCTTCCTAGAGAGCTAAGACCACCCTTGTCAAGCCAACAGAAAATTTTCTTTCTGTTTTTAGGAAAGCCAGCAGTACCACGTGGCCCTGAGCACTTAGATAGGAAAAACTTGGTGCTGCTTTGAAAGCAGATTGACCTCTGAGGCTTTATCCAGATAATGTTGTGAAGGTTCTCTTGCATCAAAATGTTTCTTCATTATTTGAACAGATGATGGCAGCAAAATCAGGAGTTCACTCAGAGATATTCAAAATATCCTCTTAGAGGCACATCATATCACTGTCCTAATCAGAGAGTGGGCTCTGGCCTGTTCCAATCAGGGAAATGCCCTTTCAGGGTAAGTAAATTGTTACTGATTATCTTAATCTGCTTGGAGAGACTCCAGATCTGTTCATTTCTGAGTGGAAGGAGTGGGATGGGAGGATGCCACAGCACTGGGTGTGTGTTTGGGGCAGCAGCAAACCCCACAGAGACTGGAATTACACAGGAGCAGTGCTCTGTGCCATGTGTGATATAAATGGGAAGTGTGGATAGCAGAGGATCTGAGGATAAATCAACCCTTTCACTGCAGAGCTTGTCTGGGAGGTGATGGTGATTTTATAAAGCTCAGTGGGTGGCAGCAAACTTCACCAAGATTTTGGGATATTAATTTGTCTGCAAATCCTCACCCATAACTGTTCATAGGTGCTGCAGAGAAAAAGAGAGGTTTTGCTCCACAGCAGCCCCTGGAACAGCCCCTCCACTGCAATCAAACTTAATATATGAGGACCTAGGTTGGAGGTACAGGAGCAGAGGGATGTGGAGGTAGAGCTGGTGCTTAGTTTGGTGTTTGCCCTCTCAAGCCAGGGCACCTCTCTCAGGTGTGGATAAAGTCTGAAGGGGAACCAGGAGCTGCAGACTCCAAGTGATGGCCAGGCACTGCTGAGTCCCCCCAGCACAGTTCTGCACCATCAGCCCCGTGAAACCAGGTTTGCTTGTCTGGGGGTTGAATTTGGGAAATGCAGATCAAAAAAAGGCCAGATCCTACCACAGCCCACACTTGAAGCTGCCCCTCTAGCCAGTAATCAAAATTGCTCCTCTTCTTCAAAGCATTTCCCTTCAGAGTTTTTATGAAGTCTTTGAAATCAGCCAGTTTTCCCCATGCAGGCTAAAAGTGGAGCTGCCTTCTCCACCTTTTGTCTGCCCAGTGTATTTGTAGTTCCTTCATTTGGATAGACCAACATAAGTCACATAATTTTGCCTCCTGCAAGAATTTTTGTCTATCAAACTTGCTTTCTCCTCAGCAAGCATAAGCCCAGTGAAACCTTTTTGTTTGATTGCCATCATTAAGTGTCTGGGTCATTATTACTGAGAAAAACCCATGGAATTATACCTGTGCTGAAGATACTTGCAGGTTTTCCCTCTGCTTTCTTTGCTGGCTTTAGGTCTCCATTTGGCTACAAACAGAATCAGAGAATCACTGAATGGTTTTGGTGGGAAGGGACCCTAAAGAGCATCAGTTCCACCCATGGGCAGGGACATCTTCCCCTATCCCAGGTTGCCCCAAGCCCCATCCAACCTGGCCTTGGACACTTCCAGGGATCCAGGGGCAGCCACAGCTTCTCTGGGAATCCTGTGCCAGTGCCTCACCACCTTCACTGTGGTGCTGTCAGCTTTGGATTCCCAGTCAGAGAAAGATGCTTGTTTATATTAGAGAACTGTTGTGAGTGCAATTAATAAAGCTGCCAAGCTGAAAAGTAGTTGAAGAGCTAAATATCATTATATAATGAGACCTCCTTCCCAGTAAATGATGTGAAAAATGATTTCTTGCGAAGAATAACAAATTGCCGTGGCTTTTTACCCTAATTGTAGATGCTTGATTCTAATTTGTTGTTTGTCATTTCCATGTAAATGAAGAGTTTTAGCTATAATTACCACATTTATGGCAAACAAGATATTATCATTTTCCAATGCTCACGAAGCACTGGCATGTTTAGAAATAGAAGAAGTGAATAATTATCCCCCTTGTGCAGCCCTAGGGAGGGGTCTGCAAGTCACAGTAACCAGCTCAGGTCTTGCACAAAGGCAGCTGATGCCAATAACCCTCTTCTACATTTGAGGAGCCAACTCAGAGACATGGAGTGACTTCCCCAGAGCACTCAGCATTGATCCAGATGCCCAGATCCCTCTGGACAGCATCTTCTTGTCTTCATTCTCATGACACAAAAGACAGCAGAGCCATTTTTTTGGTTGGCACTGAATTTTTTGGTTTGTCCCAGCTATCCCAGCTCAGAGAAGCTGTGGCTGCCCCATCCCTGGCAGTGTCCCAGGCCAGGTTGGACAGGGCTTGGAGCAACCTGGGATAGTGGAAGGTGTCTCTGCCCATGGCAGGGGGCTGGGACTGGATGGTCTTTAAGGTCCCCTTCCAACCCAAACCATTGTGATGATTCTCTGCTCTACCAGAATCTGCCTTTTCCCTTGCCCAGTTTCCAGTGTCTGAAGTTAAAAATCAGAATGCTGAGGCTTCTGACTGTGGGAGGCTGTGCAACATCTGACCTGACCCCACACCACTGCTTGGGATGAGCCCACACCTGTGTGAAGGCCTTGTTGTGACAAAAGCCCAGAGAGGGTAATGTCCCCTGGAAATGTCAGTCCCATGTCTGTCAGAAAAGATGTCACAGTGTCAAAACACAGGGACTTGTAGTGCTGGGTTCCATCCCATCCCAGGCACTCTGCTCCTCTACAGCATACAGTGAGGCCAAAGCCTTTGGCTGAGAGCTGACACCAAAATCACCTCAAAGTATTCCCCAACCTGAGCCCTTTTTCCCTGGGAAATCATGTTAAGGCAGCTGCCAGGTTCTGCCAGCAGCAGGGAGCGAGCAGGTGTCCCCTGGAGGGGCAGATTTCTCCTGGGAATGGATCCATCACCCTGGTGCTGGAGGGATGATGGCCCACAGCCACTCTGGTTCTGTAGCACCAAGCAGCCTGGTAGGACAGGGTTGATGTCTGACTGATACTGAATTTACTGTGCTGAATTTCAGCACATTTCAACACTTCTGATGCATCAGATCCTGTTGCTTGGCTTCTTGATCCCACTCTTGCATCATCACTTGAAGGAACGTGCACAGAGTGCTTCCCTGCCCTGCTGCAGAGTGGCAGGGCTCATTCCAGGAGCATTTCAGGCAGGGGAAGGCTCATTCCCACCACTCTGGCTCCATGCCCTGTGCTGGTTCCTGCCTGTCTGCCTCCCTTCCAGGCATGGAGCGTTTCCTGGAGCTCACAGCCTCACCAGTCTGCCCATCCCTGGCTCTCCTGTGACCTTCCTGCCCTCCAAGGAGTGCTGTAATTCCTGCAGTTTTCCTGAGTTTTTAGGGGATAAAATTCCACTACTTCAGCCATGTGTAGACAGAGGAATAAATCACTGGCAGTGTAAGCACACTGTAAAATCACTGTGCAGCTCCTGTGATCTTGCTGTGTCCATGTTCTCTCCTCTCTTGGTTTGCTTTGCCCTTTGCTCATTCCCTGTTACCTCTGTGGTTTTCTGAGGGCCCATTCCCATAGGTGTACCTGGAATGTTAAAAGTAGTTGGGAATAGTTTTGGGAAAACTGACAGAGGGTAGGTTTAGATGGGATATTTGGAAGAAATTCTTCTCTGTGAGGGTGGGCAGGCTCTGGCACAGAGAAGCTGTGGCTGCCCTTGGATCCCTGGAAGTGTCCAAGGCCAGGTTGGATGGGGCTTGGAGCCACCTGGGCTAGTGGAAGGTGTCCCTGCCCATGGCAGGGGGTTGAAACTGGATGCTTAAAATAATGGCATCCTAAAGAACATTTGTGTCCAAAAAATCCCATTTTTCTGTGATTTAATATTTGTACTGTCTGAGCTCCCATAACATCCCACACAGATGGAGGTGTTACAGTAGGGGCTGTTAAATTGTGAAGGAAGAGGCTCTGACACAAGGAAAAGAAACACAAGTGACCTACTAGATATGATCTATTATATCTTTAATATTAAGTAATATTATTTCCATAGTAAGGATGGAAAATGAAGTAAGAGATCAATTTACTTGCCCATAGTTGTATAAGAAGTCAGAGACAGGTGTCAGGAACTTTTAAGTTAACTTTTGGTGTTTGATCCCAAGAGAATAAAATCACAGTGGGATTTGATGCTCAGTTCTGGATGCAGGGGGAATTTGGGATAAGGCTTGTCCTGTTAGCAAACATAAGCAAGTTCATTTTCCTTTTGTGACTAACACTGGACAATGCTGCTCTTCCCAAGGATTTGCAGGAAAATGAGTCTCTGTGATAATCAGATCTTATTTTTAGCATCTAATCGATGCTCAGGGCTTTGTGGTTTAATTAGTGGAATAATTGTTTTCTGAAAACACAGTCTAATACTTGTTTTTTCCTTCAAAGGTCAACTCCATCATTTTTGTTCCCAACCACTTAGTCCTTTATTGATCTTTATGTCATTTCATGGGGAGTGCTGCATCTCGACAGATGAAATAAAGGCCAAAACTTGAAATAAGAAAAATATATCCTTTTTCTTAAACACAAAAATGGAAAATCCCCTATTTCAGCCCTTGCTGCTGGCAAATCCTTCATACACTGTCCCCTGGAAATGGGATTCTGAAAATTACTTTTGTTCTTTATGGAAGGAAAAAAGCAAACCAAGAATCTTTTCTAAGCCTGATTAATATCAGACATAAACTGAAGCACAAGAAGAATTTTGCAGTGTAGCTGCTGATGTTTGAAAGGAGATAAAGCCATGGGCTCTGTCAGTGCAGGAAGATCTCTGTGGTTTGCATTTAGAGAGGGCTGAATGAGAAATGCCCTCTCCTCTCAGTATAGGGGAGTATCCTGTGCCTTCAGCTGGAGATTTGGAAAGTATTTAATCAAATAACAGCCACCACCATTTTCTGCTGTCCTGCAGCTGAAATGAGATGCTGTTGGAGCAGAGGGATGTATGAGGTGCTCTCACCTGCAGCTTCTCCACCTTTTCCACTCCTCTTATCACTGCCACCTGACATTTAGTTTTAATTTGCAAAAATCTATTCAGACTCTGCCAGACTATGGGAGGGGCTGCTGGGCTCTAGAGTGGAAAACAGACTTGGTGAAAAATGGGCATTAAAATGTAGCATGG